>JBBBDQ010002369.1:1317500-1611272 GCA_037127315.1 Ascarosepion bandense
AAGAAGAGTCCGGAATATTTGCAGAGAGATACTGGTAGAGAAATAACTTTAATAACAAAGAGTTTGTGAATTAAGTTGGGACGACCCAAACTAAAACAAAAGCTAGATGAAATTAAATCTGTTTGATGGATCAACCATAAAAAAATGGGTTTCTTTCAGGGTACCTTTAAAACTGGTACCCGATTTGAAATAATTCCAATTGTGGTGATAGCATACCCTAAGAATCACAGAATCGACGAAGTAAGTGTTTTCATCATATTTTCATAATGTTCAGTAAATTATCCTAAAAAAAAAATAAATTTTCTGAAATTTTGAAAATTTACCTTCAAAATTATGGCGTTTTCTTGATTCCAGAGTAGTTTTTCAACGTATTTGTAAAAGTTAATAAATTTTCTTAAAGTATCGGAAACCCCTAAAATTTTGAAAATCTAAGTGTTTTCAATTGATAACAAGTGTTTTCATCATCTTTTCATAATGTTCAATAAATTATCTTAAAGAAAAATTAATTTTCTGAAAGTTTGAAAATTTCAAAATTTACCTTCAAAACTATAGTGTTTTTTTTTGTTTTTGTTTTTTTTTTTTTATTTCGGAGTAGTCTTTCAACATATTTGTAAAAGTTAATAAACTTTCGTAAAGTATCGAACCCCCCCCACCAATTTTTTTAAAATTTAAGTGTTTTCAATTGATAGAGTGGATACAGCAAAGCTGATAAATACCATGGAGACACGAGAAAGTGAAATAGGATTGTTGAAAGGGTACAGAGCGAGCATTCGGTTGAAAAAGAATTATCAACCTAAATATATAGAGGCGAGAAATGGGCGTCATCTAATTTTGTGATAAAAATGCAGATGAAGACTTAAAGATATATGGTGACTACAAGGTAGGAGCGAATCACTAAATAGGCTCAGATTCATTTCCGTTACCGAATATTGAAACTGAGAGCCACGAGCTAGCAAATATGCAGAAATTTGCAAAATTGAGCTTATGTTTTCATACAACAAAAATGAAATTTTTGAGAAGTCGATACAATTAATACCCCTATAAGTCTGCTAAGATAGACTCGTTTACATCCAGTCACATTTTTCAGAAAGCGATTGAAAGAATGTTATTAAGAAAAGTAAGTAACGTAATTGTATAGCAGGACGATATAAGGTATGAAAAAAAAGAAGAATAAAAGCATAAAACTGAACAAATATTAACAAGATTAAAAAAAGGCATGATTAACGGTGGAAAGAGACAAATGCATTTTTGGTTGTAAGAATCTGTCATATCAGATATCGAAAAAAGCATAGCACCTGATGAGAGGTTGATGAAGAAGTCTACAGATATAGCGACTCCAACGAATAAGAAGGAATTAAAGTCCTTTTCCGGACTAATAAATTTATACAGCAAGTATATTCGAAGGTACACTGAGACATCTGTAGAGCTATGCAAAATGAGCAGTGATTTTGAGTGGACGCAAAGGCAAAATAATGCTCTTGAAGCACTGAAGCAAATCATGAGGAGAAAACCGATAATAAAAGTGTTCGATTCTAAAAAAGAAATAACCGTAACCACTGGTGTAAGTGAAAAAGAGATCGCTGCCATTTTATCGGAAGAACATCCAATTATGTATTTGTTATGGAAGTTAACGCCAGCAAAGATTAATTATTCAAATATTGAGGAAGAGGCGTGAGCGATTGTATGGAGTATGGAGAAGGCGCGAAATCTTGAAGGATGTTGAGAAAAGATATATTGAGAGGAGTGCATGACGATGTGCATTGTGGGGTGATAGCAAGACGGAGAACGTTAAAACTGCAGGTGAAGTTACCGGGATATTCGAAGGATTTTGAGGAATATATTAAGAGGCGTCCAAAGTGTAGTGAGATAAGAATTTTCAGGCAGAAAGAAAGAAATTCGTGGGCTAAGGAAGCAAAACCCTGGGTTAGAGTGCACGTGGACAATGCACATATCAGAAATATGGGGTCATTTTTAATACTAGTGGATGCGCACTCAGGTGATCAAAGTAAAGGATAGGAGAGCGGCCACAGTAAAACTGGTTTTAAGAACCGTGTTTTCAATAAATGGAGTGCCTCAAACAGTAGTCACAGACAATGCACCTGAGTTTTGAGATGAGAATTTGTGTATCTGGTTAAAACAGATTGGATGCGTCTCATATAAAACACCGCCATAACGTCCACAATCTAACGAGATAGCCGAGAAAATGGTACAAACTGTTTTAATGACTTTGAAGGCGTTTTCACCTATTGTGAGTATATTGAAGCGTTCTTAGCTATAGATCTGCTCCACATGCAAGAAGGAAACTGAGCCTGTCAGCGCTAATGGGAAGGCATATCAGAGCCCCTATAACGATGTATTTTGCTATGAGGGAGAAGGTGCGGTATAAGAAAAACAAAGTGGCAAGTCTGGAAGAGGCACATTTCCTGTTACAGAAAGGAAACAATACAGCCGTAATTGAAAAGAAAAGGCAGTGTATTTTGGTGCATGCTGACCAGTCTAGAAGTAGGAATATATTGGAGGAGATGAAGATGAAAGAACGTGAACGGGAAGGAATGTTCAATCATGAGGCAGAGTAGAGAGTAGAGTGCATGAGCAAGAAGAGACAGAGAGTCGCAGAAGTGAGGTCAAGTAGGATATGGAATTTAGTGGAGGTGAAAACAGATGAGTATGAGGAGAAGGATGAAGAAAGACCGAAGTCGCCATTGAATAGACAAGAAGAGCAAACAGAACAGTACAAGTAATTAGAAGTGTCATATGCCTTCCTCGTCGATAATCACTAATGTAATTATACGCCGATTCAGGGATATCTACATTCTCCACATCTATAGACAGATACGAGTTATCTCTCTTAGATCGTGGCGAATGGACAACAATAAAAAAATAAAAGTAAACAAATAAGATTACTGTTCGATCGATGTGATCGAAATGTAATCTTCCCAGGTCTGCTTCTTTATCAACACATGCACTGACCAACAGTTCAAGGATGAACAACAAGGCGAAATGGGTTTTGCTATAAAATTTTAGTATGTGAACAAAATATTAAATTAAAAAAATATAAATCTGAGTAAGAATGTCCAATGACCCGAATCTCAAAACTTATGTTGGAATACCAAATTGGTCGAAATAACAAATTACGACAAATACGAATGAATACGAATGCAGAAGATTAACACACAATCAAAAATGGGAGAGTATTTATACAGTATTATTAAACATGTGACATGGTGTTTGCGATAACATAATATTGGTGGATGTATGTATATATTTCTAATTCGGGGCCAAAAGTATAAGAACTTATCTTTATGTTCAGTTCTCTTTTTTTTTACTGTCTTTTTCTCTCTTTCTTTCTTTCTTTCTTCTTCTTTACACAAACTCGGTTTCAAACACTGCCCTACTGCAATAAATGTATCTGCAATTTTCTTCACTTCTTTCTCCAACCGAATATTGTATTTTCAGCACACAAATATCTCTGCAAATTTCTTCTCTTCACTTGGTTCTTTATCTGAACGTTATCTTCTCTGCGTCTATATTTTTCTTTCTTGATGAATAATTTGGTTTATTCTCCTTCTTCTTAAATTAACGAATAAAAATATATACACTTATAATTCTTATCCGGAGTTGCTTAAGATGTACTGGTCGAGTTACGCCATTATCAAAATTCGTCTCCTCTTCCCATTCATAAGTTGTCAGCGCTTCAGCATATTGTGACTTGTCCATTCAAAGTCTAGCCCGCAACTCATTCAAATTTTCTGACTTTCTCATGACTTGCATTTGGCGCGAATTTTAGATCCTGCTGCTTCATGACCGCATGTCTGGCCCCTGCCTAGCTTCTGTCTAGACATTTGTTACTAAAGGTATTTGGATCAGTCAACCTCTGCCCTGCTCTCCCAAAATGACCCTAGGCTCCTACGTGACTAGCCTCTATTGCTTAGCGGAGACTAATCTTAGTATATGTGTGTAGGTATGTGTGTGTGAATATCTGCATTCGTTACAGAAGTGGCAGGAAGAACAAGGGAGTACGATTACTCTAGTTCAGAATGTGTGTAATATCCAATGCAAATTAAACCGGTTCTATTTAAGTAGTAAGTAGTTGACAGGCGAAGCAGCAACCCATTGCGTCACACTTGACACGGAGAGCTAACTCATGACTATTGCTACACACCGAGCTTTGTGAGACTCAACAGCAACTGTCTGATTGATCAGATTTCCAGATTTCGTCTATTTTTATTAAAGGCAGCCCAGACTTTAGCTATGCGAATTTTCATATCCTTTTCAGTAGAATTTATTTTGCTTCTTAGGTATGTAAAAGTTGACAGATTTTATTCATTCACCTGAGAGCGTTTTATCGAACTTTACTGATTGAAGCTTGTTAATTCAGTTTTAGAAACATTTACATAGAGTCCAACATCATTAGCAGCATTTCTTTTTATAATCATTTTAGCCCAAGCAAGACAGAACTGTCACTAAGTGCACAAGGGGTTACAGTGAGAGAAAAAACAACTAACGTTATACATTCTGATGGTCGGTAGTAAAGATTATCTATATTGGTTAAAGGATAGCAGCTTCGTTTTAGAGACATTCATATTTACGAGCCATTTAATCACAAATTAATTTACCTCATTCAAACACAGATTAGGAGTGTTCTGAAGGGCAGCTGCCAGGTTTACTTTGACAGCTTTGGCAGATTCCTTATTGATGACAGGAGTAAATGGTGGTGTCATATGCACAGATGTCTACTTGGGAACTGATTATATCAGGAAGATCATTGATGCAGATCAGAAAATGTTGTGGGACACCCGCATTCGTATGAAAAAAATCTGGAATCTTGCCCGTTCAAAACAACATTCATTTCACAATTTGATAGGAACAATTAGATTAAATCAAACAATTGTCCTAACATAACGTAGCTCTGGAACAACAGCGCGATCTTCACCGTTCTTATCAAAAGTCTGGTATATATATATTCAGTGATTTCTATGCTACTGGTATCCCGTAACCCAGTACTATCTACCACGGGTCAGATTTTCGGCAACTAAACCAGCAGAGATTAACTCATGCCTACTACAATGCGAAAATTCATTCTCACGCGACTGTATATCCACACTGATTTTCTTCCATGTGTGTATCTCAACTACTACTTTGTGCTATACCCCAAACTAATTTCAGTCAGTTGTAAGATGAGCAGACGTTCGAACCTTGTAAGTTACATGAAATAAACTCTTTTACTTATCTTAATCATGACATATTCCCGTTTGTTGTTTTGTCACTTCCACTTTTTTCTCTTGATAATGGTGAGGTACACGTTACACCTATAAAAACTGAGATAAAAAAGAGCATTAATCAAAAGAGTGAAATGTACTATCATATTTCAAGCCTCCTATATCAGTCACGGAAAACTTTGACACTGAAACAAACAAATATACAGGAAGATTATTTTAAATATTTGAAAGCGCTCAGATATTTTCCCCATATAAGTTCCGCTTCATCGTTTCATTGCTTTACTTTAAACTATTTTAGAAGGGGAGAGATTAAACTAAGATAGGTCTTTCAAAACGGGATGGATAGTTGTATATATATATATATATATATATATATATATATATATATATATATATATATATATTTTCTAGACATATGCTATTAAATATAAGAGACAATGAATGTCTATTATGTTTAATCATGAGCCGTTCTAAACGTCGTATTTTTGCTTTAATTTCAGTTGAAAATAAAGACAAAAATTCTCCAACATTTGGCTAATTATTTATTGGTTTTCTTCTAAGCTTTCGGCTCACATGAGCCATCTTCAGAGAGGTAGTTTAAACTGAAATATTATAAAATCCACCATCACCGACGATTTTATTTTGTGTTGACATAAAACTCCGCTTGGCAACGGCAATAGTTACCAAAAATAATAAACGCAGTTCTTAAGTTTGCGATGCGGTTTTATGACGTCACACCGCGGGATAGCGCGAAATGACAACAAAACCATGTAGTCAAATGCAATGTAATATGCTATTTCCTGTTTTAAAGTTGATTTTATTGAGTGTTGGTTGTTTTGATTTGATGTGCATGGCCTCCAATATCTGCAGGTTCCTCTTACTGTGTGTATGAGTAAGGATATTACATGCCCACTCAGAGATTGCATCTCTGATACTAATCAAAAACCTAGTACATATATTGGTTTTACCACAACCACGCTCTCCCGTAGACTTACATGTCATCTTTCTGATCAGAGTACTATTAAACAACATTTCTCTGAAAAACATAAACATGTAGGTAATATCAGACAGATTTTGGTCAACAATACGGTGATCCTTACTCATACACACAGTAAGAGGAACCTGCAGATATTGGAGGCCATGTACATCAAATCAAAACAACCAACACTCAATAAAATCAACTTTAAAACAGGAAATAGCATATTACATTGCATTTGAATAGATGGTTTTGTTGTCATTTCGCGCTATCCCGCGGTGTGACGTCATAAAACCGCATCGCAAACTTAAGAACTGCGTTTATTATTTTTGGTAACTATTGCCGTTGCCAAGCGGAGTTTTATGTCAACACAAAATAAAATCGTCGGTGATGGTGGATTTTATAATATTTCAGTTTAAACTACCTCTCTGAAGATGGCTCATGTGAGCCGAAAGCTTAGCAGAAAACCAATAAATAATTATCCAAATGTTGGAGAATTTTTGTCTTTATTTTCAACTGAAATTAAAGCAAAAATACGACGTTTAGAACGGCTCATGATTAAACATAATACATTCATTGTCTCTTATATTTAATAGCATATGTCTAGAAAATATATATATATATATATATATATATATATATATATATATATATATATAACAGTAAAAAAATGTACCGTTAGACTGGTTACTTTTTTAAAATGTGCTCAATGCACAATAAAAAGAACTCAATATGCAGTGCCAGTGCATTAAAGAACGAAATGTTCACCGCTTAATCGCTACTCAGTTTTTAACCATATCGTCTCATCAAAATGTATTTATGTGGAATACATAAAATGTGGTACAAAGCCAAAAATAGGAGATAGGGAAAAATTGGCCTTCACTGTTCTTTAATTTAACATAAGTAATCACATTCACTGACCCAATCATACTTACAATAATCCCTTCCTCATAATACCTCATTTATATATTAGTACATATATATCACAATCACCAACGCATTCTTTCCCTGCATACCTAATAATACTCAATTTTTACAAGTATATGGCGAGGGGGATGAAAACAAAATGACATTTTTGAAATATAAAATAACTCTATGAAACGCATGATAAAAACATATGTACAAAAACTGTTAGTACGGTACCCTCCCTACATCTAAACATGGCAGAAAGGCAAATTAATTGGGCGAAAAATAAAGTAGAAACGTGTGAAAAGGAAAAATAAATAGATAGCCATGTTCCTACTGTTCCAGAGAACTATGCTTTCTGCTACCTAAAAGGGGATGGGAAGGAGGAATAAAAACTGCAAATGTGATGTACTAAAATTGTGTCCAGTGACCGCTCTCTTGCGGATGAATGTAGCAGATCTCGCGACACATTATATAAGCTTTGTTGCGCCAGAGAGAAACATAGCTTTCACTAGACCAGCAAGATGGGTGGAGCAGAACTGACAACCGGTAAAGAATGCGAGGGGTAGATGTACTGCAAACTTTATCCCCAATGCTGTAAATATTAGGGCTTCTCTTGTTCTTTCTTTTAACTCACACACGTGGCTGCCGAGTCTAGTACAATTCCTGTGCTTTTCTAACTTGAATGATGATGTATGATTGTACGAACTCATTTTGAAATTGCCTTCCGTTCATCCCGCATAAACTTTTTTCTATGCATGGAATCTTCCACTTCCGCTTTATACACCACTCCTTCTCTTTTACTTTAAAAGCCCTGACGTTTTGTTTCTTTGCAGCATTTTCTAAGTTGCCAGTATAGCGTTAACTTAACTTTACTGTGTTTTTAATAAAGATTTTATATAATTCAAAGGAATTAGGGAAGTATTTGTCCAACATTTAAAAAATATCTTCCTTTTCACCTTCAAATTAAAAGTGGGGGTTAATCAAATAATATTTCTTGCTCCATTATTATTCCTCGTTTGCTGGTTCATTTGATATTTAAATACTGACTTGGTTTTGTGCCTCCTCCTCTAAACACTGAACAGCATTTAACATTTCAATCCAAATTAAATCTATAAAGAAGAAAAATATTTTCTATGCGTTTGATGGAATTAAAATGAAATTCTATATGAATTTCATCAAATCAATGAGCAAATTGTTTATTTGAAAAATTATGCATTGGAAGAGAAAGTGCAAGGAATGCAACCACCATTTATGTTATATGACAATACATGTTTTTAAAATAGCAAACGTGACATAAAAAATAATCATGGAGCTATGATGATAAATTTTTCATCATGCGATATATTCTCCAAATCTGTCATTTTTTCACGCTACGTAATGCTGAGTGTCAAGTCAAAAGTTTTCAATTTGTTGGAATTGTTTTAAAAATATTTTTAAAAGTCAGTTATTGTTATTTTATATCAGAATACACATTTTAATTGAAAGGTGGTGTAAGGTCACGGGTAACCAAGGAAAATATTTGATGGCTGAATAAAACATCGATGAATTTACATAAAGAAAAGAGTTAAAAAAATTATTGAAAACTTTGGTATCTATCTAATATATAACCAAGAGAGGAATGAATGTCAGAGACTTGTAACTTAATATTTGTACTGTCTACTCAAAAGATGAAGAACAGAGTTTAGGTGTTCATTTTTTAAGTATATTTAATTTCATGAAAAAAACAAAAAACAAAAAAAACCCATCTAAAATTATTAATAGAGAAAATTGATTAAAAGCAAATATTGTATTATACCAGCAAGCATCAGAATAATGAGAACTGGGATAAAAATGCATAATTTAAAGTTTTTTTTTTTAAATATATATTTCATGCGATGTGAGAACAGCTTATGAACGCTGCTGAAAACTCCGTTTAACTAGCCTCCCTAGCGACGACGATGCTGACTATGGCAGGCACCAGAGGACGAAAAGAGACACCTTTCGTAACATCGTGATGGTGCCGGTCTTAATTGGTTCCAGCTTAAATGCTTTCAGCCGTAATCGCACGGAGGCCGGTGGCACCGCCACTCGTTCGTGCAAGCATGCGAAACGTTGTTCCGGTCCCGAGCTTCTTCTCGTACTGGACGGGCTAGCCGTGGCCACGCCCGACATAACACGTTTCAATCAATAGGATAAATCTAAGCTTTCTCATAACGGCCTAAATCCAACTGATGTTCCCTGTCAATGGGTGAACAATACGACACTTGGCGAATTCTGCTTCGTAATGATAGGAAGAGCCTACATTGAAGGATCAAAAAGCGAGGTCCGCCACAAGCCAATTATTAATCTCTGTAGTAAGAAAAGGAAAGCAGCAATAATAACAACGAGTAGCTGCGACGATTGATTCGAAGTTCGTGCTCGCACGAAACACCCGCCAGGACTTCTGGCGACCGTTACACCGACTCAAAAACCGATGCCCTGCTCCACCGACAAAGTCACCCGCCTCCAACTCTACTTGAACGCGCACGACTGCAACGCCGCAGCCGATGGACCACTACGATACTTAAAACCCTCACCTTAATGCAGCCCCGTGCCGGTTCCTCGTTTTGCGTAGGCTCTGCCCGAGCATCCTTGCTGCGACAGTCCAGTATCGGTCCGTGGTTCCAGCGCCATCCATTTTCGGGGCTAGTCGATTCGGCATACACACTCCATCGCGGATTCCAGTTTTCTCATCCGTCCTGTTCTCTATATCGACTGACACCCTTCGGGGATCTCATGGACGTTGCGTTAGGCACCTTAGCCACACGTTTGATTCATCCCACAGCGCCAGTTCTGTTTACCAAAAGTGGCTCACATTCCATTCGCATTTATTTCTATGCGCCCGCACTAGGAGTGAACGTAGAAAGTGAGGGACGGCTATGTATTTGGGATAGTCAAAGTTCAAGTGTAGGTCGAGAAAGTGAATGGCGATGGGGTCTCTATTTGTCCGATTTACCGGCTCTTTTACTCCTACATTCGAGTTTGACGATCGATTTGTATGTCAGTTGTGCTTTGGACTTCCATCAGTCTTCTCTCTGGCTCCATCCCGACCAGGTGTGGATCGCCATCTTTCGGGTCCCTATCCGCTCGCTACCCCAGAGTCGACCGAGTCGTGCTCGGAGAAAAAGGATTACAAACTCAGGAGTGATAATCCCGCATACAGTGCCTAAACTCGATGGCCTAAATCGTGACTAGTTTAAACAACGAGATCCAGAGATAGGCGGTGGAAGGAAAGTTGAGGCTGCACCTCGCCGACGAGATCGAGCATAACTATGCGGACCACTTTTGCCGCGACACCTCTCCCAGCCTGATGCTCTCCCACACACTCTTTCGCTTTCGCTACAACTTTTGCTACGAATTTATCGTAAGAAGGATCCATACGATTCGCGAACGGCCAGGATTCCTCGATCCGTGTTTCTAAACGGATCGGTTGTGACCCAATTTGACGGCTTAGACAAAAACTGCGGTGTCGCAGGTTCTTCACGCGCACACCATGCGGATTGTGTGACTAAAAGAAACCAGCTCGACACGTATGATAGATCGCATTTTCGTTTCCTCCATCCTTGGCAGAAGGACAGTACGCTCGTAGGCCAAACAGATGACTCCTCCCCATTGGTTCCGAAACGATGAGGTGAAGTTTAAAGTGCGACACCTGTGGTGAAATGCGTACGGTACGGGCTGTGCGGATGAGCGTCACGCTGAAGCGCGTGCACTCATTAGATGCCGAGCGTGGAAAGGTGCTGGAAATCTCAAGGAAGAGAGCACGCTTCTTGTTCCCCGAAGCCTGTCTCTCCCATCAGCGAAACGAGTGCAAAAGCAGCCTCCGAAGGATGGCGAGACTAAAACCTCTCCGTTGGCCCCAGAATTGACATTCGCTTCGGCCTGTGGTAAGCGCCGCTGCAGAAGACAACAACCAAATCAAGTTTCGGCCACGTTCGGCAGCACCGGACTGAGTATCTCACGAGCGCGGTGAAGCGGTTCCATCCGTTTAACCTAGGGCGGTTTCACGTTTCTTGACCTCTCCAAAGTTCTTTTCAAATTTCTCTCATAGTACTATCGGACTCATCCATCCTTGGTGGAGCTTATCACCCGATTTAGGCTGCGTTCCCAAGCAACTCAACTCTCAGATCGAAGGCTTCGTTTGCAGACAGTACCGAATGGACTTATTACTCGACCCGGTCGAATGAACTTCGAAATCAAGCGGCTGTCTTCGAAGCTGTTTATTTGCGACACGATTCGGCGTTGGGCTTCTCACGATTCACTAGCCATTACTAAGGGAATTCCAGTTGGTTTCATTTTCTCTGCTTAGCGATATGCTAAGCAGAAGAAATTAAACCAACCGGAATTGTGGTAGTTTTAGTCGATCGTCAAGACGAGGCACATATCGAAATACCCAAGGTTTTGTTTTGACGTCAGAGAGCGAAACGATGTTGCTCCTGTCGTCTTGCAATCAACGGCTATTCGTGGTTTTGAAGGAAGAGACTCTGTGGTCGGAAAACTTTTAGATCTTCTAGAATGGTACATTATGGTATTCTTATATACATTCTTGAGACGAAATCACTGATATAGAACACTTACTTGCATCTGCAGTTAAAATGACTTCCTTTTTTAGGGTTCAAAATTTTCCAACTGTTTTTTAAACGTACTTTCTTTAAATTTTCAACCATTTAATCCATTTAAATTTTCTATTCTTTAAATTCTTTCTATTACTTTTCTTCTACAAAAATCGGCTAACCCTAAAAACGTTTTGAACTCTTTATTGCTCCAATATTTCCTGATATTGTGTAATAATGTAATACACACTTATTCTTGTTTGTGATCATCCCAATTTTTTTTCTAATTTGTTTAAAATATAACTTTTTTATTGTTTATGCTTTTAACTCTTTTTTTTTACTGGAAGCACCAATGCGCATATCGTCTTGATAAATGATCATATTTATAATATTACCAGTTAAAACAGTTTTAATTGCTCTCTGAAAAAAAACAAACACTTGCCGTTTTTACACTATATGGCATATGATTCTAAGTAAATATATCGGAGAGTTAATCATAGTAACTCCTTTAAAATTTTACATTAATTTGTAACTAGTTACAGGCAGATTTGAGGTGAATTTTGGCAAAGTATTTAAATTCCCAACAATGCATGAATAGCAGTTATAGTGTTATGAATAAAGAAAGAATCAGGGTATACTTTGAGGTTTACACCTATTTTGTAATCCTCGCATATTCTTAAACCTCCATCAGTTTTTTGTAAAACAATAATGGGTAACGTCCAATTACTGGCATGAGAAAAAACATGCTCTAAATTTCTTTGCTCCAACATTGTTTTTAGTTTAGCAGCTGAGAATGGGCAGTTTGTGGAATTCAAAGTAAGAGGAGTGACTATTTTCCTTTAATTTAATTTTTGATTTCTACCCTTTTAACATTCCTGTGTAAGTTCTTTCCAACTTCACACTGTTTATTCATTTTGCTGTATTAACTTTTAAGATATCTATTCCCATGAGTCAATGATGTTTTTACATTTCACTAACGTAATTGAATAACTTCGAAACGGTTATTAATCTCAAAAGTTCCCTCAAAACAACATTTTGATGAAATAGCCATTGATCAGTCTTAGTTTCAGATAATGTTTCTTTAATTTAGGTTTTCCGAATCATTTTCAATCGTTTGGGCTTTTTCCTTTTTCTTTCTGAGAAACTTTGTATTCTCGTCAATAACCAGCAATTGATCGTCAATTTAACGTATAATTTTTTTTTAATTAAATTTCTGATTGTCTCATATTCTGATGAAGCTAAAAAGAGATCTATAATCTCATTTTCCATCCTGTAACTTTGTTGTCTTTTAACTTCTTGGTCCTCGCGTGGGCAGGAAAAACAAATTCACATTTCTACAAAATCTAGTTTGACCAAGTGTTCCGATAGGCAATGCCATTTTGTGTTGTCATCCAGTCGGAAATATGGTAGTATTTGTCTGACTGATGCCTGACTTATTTGTAGTCATTTGACTTTATGCAAAATAGGCTAAGTCCATTTTGTATATCTCACTACAAGGAGTAATAATGGCTGTTCATTTCTGTGTGCACCCATCAGTTAGGTTGGTAGCTAATCCTTTTTGCAGACACCCACTAAAGTAGATTTTCATTTGTCCAACAACCACAAAGCCAGCCGTAATTTATATTAGAACTATAATGAACAGAACTTAGTTACAATTTCTGGTGATATAATATAAGCTGCTATGATCTGTAGTTGAACAAGGCCAGTATGCTTCAAACCCTTGATCATGATGACAAGTAACTTTATGTTAGCATGGTACTGGTTAGCTTTCAAACAGTTTTGTTTACCCAGTTTCAATCACAAGACCCCGGTCAGCTCATGGTATCATTTCTAGCACTTTTCAATGATACCATATACAGGAATCATCTATCCAGGTTGTTATTATCAGGATATCTTTTCCTTAAATCAAGCATGATGAAATTTGAGCCTAGAATGCTAATGTTCTAACCACTCCACCATGTGTCGATGACAAGTGTTTAAGCAAACTAATGTTCCTTTTCATACAAAACATATTTTAGTAGCTTTTTCCAAGGGCATGATATACTTTAGGTGATTAATTGCACAAACAAAGCAGTCCTGACTAAACATCAGAAACGTTTGAAAAATTTCTGCAAAATTCTTCAAAGATGACGCTAGGAAATTTTGCATTAACTAAATGTATGCATTGATGAGTACATACCCAATACAATTTTGGTTTTCTATATTGCCACAAACAATTCTTACCCAATTAAGTCGATTCCACGAAACCTTTAATGATTTCTAATGGAACGGTAATTCAGGATATTGACATTGGGTCCCTTGATTTGCAATATAGTATGATGCATTGTCTGACATAAAGATGCCACTACCATTATAGATTACTGTTGCCATGAAAGAGTTTATCCAGTTTTCTTCAATAATATTGAAGTTGGTAGTATGTAACAATTGATAGGACCCAAGGCTTCCAACCAGAATGTTGCCCAAACCATTACATTCCTTTAACTGGCTTGTTATTTTCCCTACAGTGTTTTCCCAGAATAATGATGCACATCTGTCCTGCTATCTTTATTAGTCTGTATCTTTGACTGATTCAATGCTCAGTCCTCACATTTATAAATCTTTTGAAGATGCTTTCAATAATAAACATTGGTTAGTATGGGTATTCTGATTAGCCTGCAGTTATGTAACCTCATACACATAACATGAATCAGTACCTTATTGTTATACATTCCTTTCTTCACTTTGATTGTAAATATCTGTAATTTGTGCAACAGTACTCATTATGTTAGCTCATACCTGGAAGGAAACCTCCAAACATCTCATACTGATAGATTTTAATAACCCTAGTGGCTAATTGTTGATTTTTCCCTCCTTAGACCCTTACCAATAAGTACTCACAAAAAGTGTTTCAGTTTTTTCATTCAATACACAGCTCAAGATAGGAACTGAATGAGGAGAGTGTTATGGATGTAAGACAAGGAAGTGAAGATTTTAAGGATGTCCAGGATAAATATCGATTGCCAGAAAAGGCTAAGATTGTTGCTTACAGAGAAGCATCCATGTACGAAACTATTCCAGAAAAAAGTGGTTCTTGTAAAGAAACTGTTTAAGTGGAGTATCTTTCTTATCAATGAAATACAGAGAAAATGAAGGTTATCCAATACTTGGTTGTAGCAAGGTGGATCTTAGCTGTAAAGGTCTGAACTACTTGTACTAAAGAATGTAATTTACCTGAACATTCACCATGGAAATAATGATAGACTTGCAACATTGCATCTGTCAGAAGGGAATACAAAGTAGAAAATAAGTGATACTTTACAAGGCTGTGTGAACAATGTTGAAATCTTTCGAAGCTGAAAAGTCAGGAGTGAGCAGCACTCGATCAAATATAGCAGCAATACTCCATTTTTGGTTTCATCTGATTCTTGTAAAGATGTATGACAGAAGGAGTTGGGTATAAGAAACTAACAACTTTCCTAGTATCTTTAGTGCTCTGACCTAGTCTTCTGGTCTGGCTATAACAGTTTTCTGTTCATTTAAGCCTTCTTCTTGTCCATAAATGCAACATTCAACACATCAGAATAAAGTACTTGAGAGCAGCTGATATATCTTTGATCCTAGTATATGCATTTGCAATGAGGTGGTAGATATTTATTGTTTGTCACTGGTCATAATATTTTAGTTTATCAGTACATTTGCAGTTTCTTTGTTTTTCAGGTCCCATGTAAAAATGCCAGAAGCAATATATAATGCATATTTACAAAAGGAACCTTTAACGGGATCCAACCTGGAGCAGATGAAATTAAATGATACTGCATTATCAGATATTGTGCAATGGGGCAGTATGCTCATCTTTGATTATCTTACAGGCAATTATGACAGGTAAGTTTCTGCTAAGATTTGTTTGGTGTTTAACGCATTATTGTTAATGCTACCTTCTCTTTTTTAATTATATAAAGTAACTGGTATTCATAAATAATTATAGCAATGATCAGAATTCAGAGTTTTTAACATGACTATAAGCTTAATTTAATCTGAGCCAGGCACTTAGCATAGCTCAGTACCACTCTAGTAGTATGTAGTTGAAAAGTTTTAGATGCGACAAAAATAAAAACAAAATTCTGCAGATCAAAATCTCTAGGTTATGAACTAGTCACAAAACTGTCATACACACATTACAAAATCTCTAGGTTATGACCTAGTCACAAAACTGTTATACACACATTGCAAAAAAAAAAAAAAAAAAAGAACAAAACCATCTATTTTGCTATAAAGCAAGGACTAAGAGATTAAAAGACAGCAAAGAAACAGGAGGAGAACATGAAATAACTAAGAATTCATTTGCGAATAGTTGGACAATGACTAGGATCTGTCAATATAATTGGGGAAATATTTCTATTAGGATCTGATCATAAACCATCAGAATTGATATTCAATCTAAGAAAAGTACCACCCAAAGTCATGATATTGATGATATTAAGGTGTTCGATAATATTGATGGTTTCTGACTTTGATATAAAATATGTCAAAGGAATTACAATTTCAAAAGTTGTCAAAACATAATGCAAAAGAGATTTTTAAGAACATTTTTTACATTAGGTAGAAACTGATATTTTTTCTGTGGATAGAATGACTACAAAAACTACACAATGCCCAGTATTAAGCAGCATAGAATAAGAAATAACAACTGGAGGACAGAAAGATGATTAAAAAAAATAAAACATAAATTTACATTCGAGAATGGAGTAGTATGTAATGGCAATTTAATTATTACTCTAGAAACACAAAAAGCTTGTAATAAAAAGCGTACAAGATGACATATACCGTGGAGTAGTGGCTATACAAAAAGAATTAAACTTAGAAACACAGTGGCTGAGGTGGTTTTGAAATGTGAAGGAATATATCAAAAGCTGTTCAAACTGTAAAGAAATAAGGAACTTTAAGCAAATAAAATTACATTCTCAGTCAGACCCAAAGAGTCACATTCACATGGAGTCAGTCAGTTAATTGCCATACGTGATACACGCTTTGGGCGATCATGTCTCGAAAGAGACATGACTGACTGGGCAGAACATTATCCCGCAGTAGGTTGCCATTGCTTTCTGCGGTAGACTGGTTGCCAACCAAGGCTACAGAACCCAGTCTGTCCTGCTATTTAACCCATAACTGGAAGGAAGAGACGGATTAATACCTTTCCCAAGTAGGACTCCTATTAATACTAGTGAACTCTTTTCAGACTGGCCTAAGGTAATTCATGTGCCTGACAGAAGTTCTATTGTAAAAGAAAGAGTTATATTCTCCAGAAATGGGATGCCAAAAACTCTGGTGCCCGACAATGCCTAGAATGTTGCAATGAAGCACTTAATTTGTGGCTAGAGAAAATAGGAGACCCGCCTTACAAGACATCTCCATACCATCCTCAATCAAATGGGATAGCAAAAAGATGGTAAAAACCATAAAGTCATGTTCACAACAACAATATAATGATATGTAGATTATCTAATTAACGTATTTAAATTACCCACCTATATAATGACTCTGGTTAAGAAGAAAAGGAAATACACATGGCCATTGCGTAGTTAGGACTAAGGACTTCACAACAAAAAGAAAAACTTATAGTTGGTTATCCGTTCTAATCAAGTGTAGTTGTGTATTAAAACAGATTAACTGAATTTGACCTTGTTAGTAAGTAGCCCACTATAAGGGGTGTATAGAAACAACATATATATATATATATATATATATATATATATATATATATATATATCTCAATTAAGGTTTGTTTGTTTTTTTGTTTTTTTGGGGGAAATAAAAGTAATGTCTTTTGGTTGGTACAAAGGTCATTAAAATGTTTATAGCCGTACATGCAGAAAAGAGTTTGTGCGTATGCATGTGTGAGCATTTGTCAGTTAGGAATGTCTTTGATGTCTCCGCTCAGTCGATCGGGTAAGTGGCTCAGGGAACAGTGAAGAAGAAAAGAGAGAAAGGAGAGGCGAGCATGATGTGATCACTTGACGTGGTCAAGTTACGTGCTAGTTATGCTCGTATTTTCTCAACTGGCAATGCTTCCTGTGTCGACTTTTTATTTCATCTTTGGAGGTCCAAACAAGTAATTTGGGAATTCACACCTGGATTTAATTCTGGGCTTTTCATTGGACGATAAACCAAATTCACGTTGGCTTGCGAAAAGGAATTTGATATTTATTAATTTTTAGTTTTCTGCTGGAACATCTGCATGGAGCCAGATGCGCAAAAACCAGTTTTAGTCTTTTGCTTTCTGGACCTCTGAGGGTGAATATCCGGTCCCTGGTATCACCACATATAACTTTCGCCCCAGTAAATGGACTGATGTTGCTGTTTTTTTTTCTTTTTTCTTTTCTTTTTTTTTTTTTTGTTAGTAATAAAAATATGTGTTTTCTTTCTTCCATTTAACCATTCTACCGGACTTCGTTCTCATCTCTGGTTTGTTACCATTAGTTTTCTCGGTACAATATAGGGAGCTATCCAAATCCCGTCTTGATTCGATGGAATGTTTTGATTTTATATTTTTAGAAATATATGCAGGTTTTAGTCTATCTATTGAAACATTACTATGGACGTCATCTGATCTTTTTATAGTAAAATATTTTTCATGACGACTTAATACCTGGAATGGATCTGTGTAAGGAGCTTCCAGCGGTTTTCTTACTCTGTCTGTTCTTAGACAGATACTTTTACATGTTTGTAAATCTTTTGGAAAGTATGAATTAGGTATTGAATGCAGGTGTTCACTGGATAATTTGTCCATGTCAAATTTTTGCATTTCGTCGGTTAGAATTATAACGTGCGAGTTTGTTATTTCGCTATTCTCGCTCTTGGTAGGGTCTATTAATAATCGGGGAACTTGTGCATGACTCCCTGTTACTGCAGTAAATGGAGAATAGTTCGATTCGTTAGATGTTATTCTCATTCCCAGAAGGATGATAACTACGATTCTTTCCTGGCTATAATAGCCGTTTTTAGGGTTCTGTGTGCTCGCTCATCTAATCCATTCGTTTGCGGTTGGTACGCCGTTGTTCGTAATCTGTGGAAACCTATTATTTTTGATAGTTCTACGAATAATTCGGATTCAAATTGGCTTCCTCTGTCTGTAACGACATGACGAGGAACTCCGAATCGGGAGATCCACAGATCAACAAAAGCCATTGGTACTGATTTGTCCATCTTCGGCCAATAGTATCTGGATTTTATTATTTTTCTTGAAGATGTTATTCCCGGATGTGATAGATTATGCAGACTGTCAAATACCGATTTTCTGAGATTCTCTGTCACAAAAGGTCGTGGAAAAATTCATGTGTCACATAATATGGTTTCATTTTTATTTATTGTGTGTGGTTTCAGTTGATCTTTGAATGCCTGAATTTCATTGTCAGTAGCTTGATGTTTCATTATTTCTTGTAAGTCACATACATCAATAGTGATCGCACTGACAGGTCGTGATAAACAATCAGCTACTATATCTTGTGAGCCTCTTATATGTAAAATGTCATTCACATATTCGCTGATAAAACAGAGGTGACGCTGTTGTCTATCTTATTTTAAGGAAGATTGGCTTTTAAAAGCACTGCAAAGTGGTTTGTGATCCGTCAATAACATTACATTTCTGCCTTCTATTAAATGTTTAAAATGGAGTACTGATACATAGGCAGCTTGTAGTTCTCTGTCAAAAGTGGAATATTTGTGTTGGGTTTAGGATAATTTCTTTGAAAAGAAACCTATGGAGATGGGTTGATTATCAATCATTTGGTGAAGTGCTGCACCCACCGCATAATTCGAACTGTCTGTTACAAGTTGATAGTTGTTAGCTTCCGAGCTGGGGAAAGCCAGAACAGTTACATTTGATAAAGTGTTTTTCATATTTTCGAAAAAATTAAGTTTCTTCCTTTGTTAAGGTTAAGGATTTTGAATATTGGTTTAAACGTATTTTTTCCGTGAGAGGTAATATGATATTGCTGAAATTTGGTACAAGTTTCATGTAAAAATTTGCCATTCCGAGGAATCGGCGTAGTGATTTAGAATCGTTTGGTTGAGGAAATTGCCTTAATTCATTCAACTTTTTAGCACTGGGTTTGAGACCATTAAAAGAAATGTGAAATCCTAAAAAGTTTAACTCATTAGCACTAAATATGCATTTGGAGAGACAAATTTTAAAATCGTACTCACTCAGTTTTTGTAGTACTAGGTCGATATGCTTGGAATGAGATTCTTCATCTTCTGAGAATATAAGGATATAGTCGATATATACAAAGGCATAATCAATATCACGAAAGATATTGTCCATTATTCTCTGAAAAGCACGTGATGCGTTCCGTAGTCCGAAAGCATATAGTTGTATTCAAATAACCCAAAAGGGGCAGAGATAGCTGTCTTGCAGACATCCTCCGGATGAACTGGTATCTGGTGATAAGCAGACGACAGGTCTATCTTTGAAAAGAACTTCTTGTTATGAAGCTTCGAAGACAAGGAATTTATATTTGGGACCTGATATCGATCGGCTTTTGTTATGGTATTTAAATATCTGTAATCACCAACAGGTCTATATGTACCGTCTGACTTCGATACCATGTGTAAGGCTGAACTCCATTATGAGTTCGAAGAAGAAATTATTGCTGCTTTTAGGAGTTTCTTGAATGCCTCTTTCGCAATTTCACATCTCTGATCTGATAATTATCTGGCTCTGGAGAAGGTAGAAGGTAGGCTACCAGTTTCTATTTTGTGGTATATCTTTGGTTTTGTTGCATTCGTGTCGCGATGAGGAGAAATTAAGTTTGGATAATTCTCAAGAATTGTTCGTATTATTTTGTTAGCATTTTTATTCGGTACTACATCTATATTCATGATAATAGATGATAGATGTGCATCGGATTATCTATTACTCATTTTATCAATTAGTTTGTTGTTCTTGCAGTCCACCATTAACCCGAAAAATGGTTTAGGAAATCGTATCCTAGGAGAGGCTGAGCAGTTTCGGTTATTATAAATGTCCAAGTAAATTCCCGTCTGAGGTTCCGTAGCGTGAGATTCAGTACTGTTTGTCCTGAGCATTCAATCTTTTGATTGTTGGCAGACACTAAATAGATATTGGTTGGCCATGTTACAGCTCCATTTAACTATTTCTTTAGAAGCTCTCGTATCCACAATAAAATCTAAACTTTGAGCTCCTAACTGTGCAGCTACAATGAAAAACGGCGAACAAATGGAAGCTAACATCTCTCGCCTAGTTAGTTTTCCGAAATCTTATGAGAAACTGGTGAAGTTGGGCGAGAGTTGAGTTGCATTTTAACATTCCGTTTATTAGGCCATCTGCACCACGGCTTGCAAAATTTTGCACGTTCCGCAAAATATAAATGCGCTCGGTAGATTTTAGGTTTTTGGTCCTTGTTAAAAGGGTGAACACAGCTAGGGAATTTATTTTCACGGTGGAAATAGCCATAGATTGGTTGGTTTTGATTTGTTGAAGTTTCTTCAGCGTCAGTTGCCATGTTTATTTTGTGTTAAAACGAAATACTCTTATTTCACTGAAAGTCCCATTTTTTAGTGTATAGATATGTATATATATATATGGTGTATATATATATGTGTGTGTGTTGAAATCCCGCCGCGGTCACCAGTTTATAGTGCGTTATCCGTTCTAATGAAGTGTAGTTGTGTGTTAAAACAGATTAACTGAATTTGGCCCACTATAAGGGTGGGGGTATAAAACAAGAAAATCAAATTGTGTATAGAAACAACATTTACATATATATATATATATATATATATATATATATAAATTAAGTTTTTTTTTTTTGCAAATAACAGTAATGTCTTTTGGTTGGTACACAGTTCATTAAAAAGTTTATAGCCGTACATGCAGAAAAGAGTTCGTACGTATGTATGTGTGAGCATATGTCAGTTAGGAATGTCTTTGATGTCTCCACTCAGTCGATCAGGTAAGTGGCTCAGGGAACAGTGAAGAAGAAAAGAGAGAAAGGAGAGGCGAGCATGATGTGATCACTTGACGTGGTCAAGTTACGTGCTAGTTATGCTCGTATTTTCTCAACTGGCAATGCTTCCTGTGTCGACTTTTTATTTCATCTTTGGAGGTCCAAACAAGTAATTTGGGAATTCACACCTGGATTTAATTCTGGGCTTTTCATTGGATGATAAACCAAATTCACGTTGGCTTGCGAAAAGGAATTTGATATTTATTAATTTTTAGTTTTCTGCTGGAACATCTGCATGGAGCCAGATGCGCAAAGACCAGTTTTGGTCATTTGCTTTCTGGACCTCTGAGGGTAAACATCCGGTCCCTGGTATCACCACAAATTAATAGCTGATTAAAAAAAAAGAATTTCATATAAAAATGAATCTCCCTGAGAATGATAAATCAATTAAATTTTCACTAATTTTTCATTAATTTCCTTCTTATATAAATTAAAATTCATTAAAATGCCAATATATAAAATGAAGAAAATATGGGAACAATTCTGTAAAAGAAGAAAAGTGAAAGAATAAATCAGTTAAGAACTGTAAAAGAAAAAAAAGAAAAATTATGTGATCTTCAAGAAAATCTGAGAAAAATTTAAAAGAGAAAACAAGACAGTTACAGATTTTGGTGTTAGGAAGGTCATAAGAACAAAAATAAACTGAAAAAAATAGATGTTGCATTAAAATTTGTCCAAGGCTAAAACATCTGAGAAGCTTAAACAGAAATTAACTATAATCATAATAGAAGTGTAATATTTTCATCATTAGAATTACAAGAACAAAAGCATAGAGAAAGAGGAAAATAAAATGAAGCTGAAAAGATCAAGCGTTATTAATGACTTATGTCAGCTGTATAGTCTCTTTAATTGTCACACAATATAAAATGATAATGTGTCCAGATGACTGATTAAATGTAACCGGTTGAAACAGATATAGCATGCTCTCATCTCAACGCCAACTAGCAAACAGTAGTCTCACTTAATATGGATGATAGCATTCCCTGGAAGTATTCTCAAAAGGAAAGAACAAAATATAAAAGAGAGTTCTGAGGAAAAACTAAATATTATTTCCAAAATCATAGAACCATTTCTAAAATCTAAAAAGTTTGGAAATCTTAAAAAGAAGTAGTTTTGGTATCTTGAGTCATAGAAATGCTACTCATTTTAAATTAATGCTGTTATACTTCTGTATATTTTAAATCATTAAATAATTTAATGTCAAGTTTTTTTGTGTATAGAAACTTAACTTTCAATGTTATATAGAAAAAGAAAAATTTAGAAATCATACACATTAATGCGACAAATAGTTGTACTGAATAAAAGAAGAGGTAATTAATCACATACATAATTATAAACTATGTTATGTGGAATCAACATAAAATATAAGATAACTAAAGACACAAAGTTAACTTGTAGATTTTACAGGGCTATTAATGAAAAAGTTAGAAAAGATGTGATAACTTGCCAAATCTAACATGCTTACATCTTATTTATTGTACTGTTGTAAGTAGACAGGTAGTAGTAAGGTGTAATGAAATTTGCCCTTTTCTCTTTACTAATAAAGTGACAAAAAACTCTCTCTCTCTCTCTGTTTCTTTCTCTCTCTCTCTCTTTCAGCACATACATCTTTTCCCTCTTTCAATTCTTACATATTTCTGGTAACCTAGATTATAACCTGGACATAGATTATGTGGTCAACTGACATCATGCAAAAATCAACCAATGACTCTCACTCTCACCAAAATCAAATCAGAAATGTGTAAGCATTAAGAAAATATAAAAACAACAGTGAACACATACATAGCCTCTTTAGTTGGTTCACATTGGCACATGTGTGTTTGGTGTCTGTGTCAGCTGTTGGAGATTCAATCAACACACCAACCTGCCTAAAAAGAAAATTAACTCCATGCAAACCAGAGATGTACTTAATTAATCCCTGCCAAAAGAATATGCAAAAACCAAGGAAAGAATTTAAGAGTACAATCCATACACTCCAATACCTGGAACATAATGTAACATAGCACAAACAGTAATATGATAATATGGTACCACATTTCACTGGACACACACATGTAGGAACAAATATGCTATTTTTACCTGAATATACATATACATGGAAGAAAAAAAATTTTTATAACCTGAACACAAAAATACATATATAATAATGAACATTCACATGAATACCGCAATGACTTATACAAGAAACATATCAAAGACACAAAATATAAAAAGGATAGAAATGATAATCATTCACATATAATAAAAGATGTAACATTATGGAGTAAACAACAATAAAATGGTGGTATAGATAATAAAACTTGGCCTTTAATAATCTATTATTTGCAATCCCTTCAATGTGTGTATATATGTATAAATGTCCATACACATTTAGCAAATATGTGTTTGTACTTGCATATATACTTTGTGTGTGTACACAAAGAATAACCTAAAAAAATGTTCTTTAATGTTTTCCTCCTTAGATATAAAAACAAAGATTATTTTACACATGAATTAGAAGATGTTGCTGAAAAATATTATGATTCTTAAAACATAATTTATGTAGTCCCTTATATAGTTGCTTAGGAATCCAGGCCTAGAAAAAATAAAGTTGGCCATTGGAAAAGCATCATTAGGTTGAGGTTAATAATCTTGAGAAACTATTTTTGTGTCTTGCTGATGGTGATGGCAAAGTTGAGTTTCATTGTGAATTGAACTCATTTGAATTAAAAGGACAAATTTTAGAGTTATGTTGATCCTGAAAATTAAAACTCCTCACATTTTATCTACCCAGTTCAGATTACCATCTCAATAACTTATGAGTAGAATCTGCTTTACAACTAGCCAAATTCCATAGCACAACTTTGAATAATCAAAATTTCTGAGAAGCATAACAGTATTCAAAATTTTAGTTGAAGCCTTTGATAAAGAATAGCTCAAGAAATATGAGGAACCCATTTAGGTTCTGAACAGCTTCTAATGTACCAGGAAATGTGTCAGTTGACTTGTGCAAATGAACTCCTCCAGAAATCTGTGTAACAACAAGTTTCTTATATCATTTCTTATAAAAAGAATGACACAATCACAAAGCTACTAAAAGTTTCTGTAGTTTGGGATCATTTTGTACATTAAAATCAGCTGAAAAATAAAGTTTAATTCTGAAAATACTAGATTTTTTATCTGAAAATGTTTTTAGAAATACAAGACATTTTACAAAAAAAGAAAATAACAATAATTTCAAAAATATTCTATTATGAAAATGTTTATGTCTTGAAATCAAAAAATGGTAAACATGTTTTTTCTTACATTCTTTATAATTAATATTTTATGTGATATAATGTCACCTCACCCACCCAAATTGACTCTGCACAATTTCTTGTCTTTTGCAACTATCTTCGTTTAAGCTAACTTTGCTTTAATTAATGTCATATTTCCAAAATATAAATCAAATCATTATAAAAATAATAAAATATTAAAAACACTTTGATGAATTTATCTATCTTCTCTTACTTTTTATTTGCAGAGTTGCAAGCATGCAAGATGCTGCAATGAAAGAGAATCGTCCAAGCATCATTCAAGAACACATAAGAAATCTGCGTAAATCACCAAAGACAGGCAAATTCTGGTTGATTGACAATGAGAGTGGCCTACTTGATGCTTATGATCTTTTATATAGGAACAAAATCAGTGGGAAGCACTTTGTAACCTTCCATCAACAAATGCTTCATACAATGTGTATATTTCAAAAGTCAGTGGCAGTTTCATTGCAGACACTGAAGAACTTTCCATCTCCCCACACCAAACTAGAAAAATTTGCTCATCAACATGAGCCTTTGCTCAGCCAGCTTCCCAAAGATTATACTTACTCACTCTTCAAGTTTATGTTTTCAAAAAGATTAGAGGAAGTTTCTACTTGGATAGAGCAATGTCAGACAAGGTAACAATGATGTGCCTAAATAAACTGAACCAAAAAATGTATATAAAATACTTGATAAACAAGATATAAAAACTCCCATAATCTTTCAAATATATTTTGTAAATGTTGGTAATTATTGGAAAAATATAGAAATAAATTATTTGATCAGATCACATTTCAGTTATCTTTATGATCCTTCTAGTATAGTTAATACTTGGAATATATCAGTCCATGATTACAACAAATAAAAAGGTTCTTATTTTTTCTGTGTTGTGGTGTCTACATGTTTTTTCTCATTCAATAACTATAAGGCTATAGTAAAAGTTAATGTATTTTTATTATTTTTCTTCTGACCTGATGTTCCTGGAAACAAGTGAGAACATTTATCTATACTTTTCTTCTAACTTTGATGGTATCAGTTTGAATACAGTTATGAGAAAAATATATTTCTCAACAAATTCTTTTTTTCCATTTAACTACAATATTATAACTGGTGCAGCCACTTATATCTGTGGATGCCAGTCTACTAGGGTGGGTAGCTAATCTTTGTTGCAGATGCCTGTTCAGCTACAATGGTGTTTGTTCATCACCCACAGAGCCCACCTGTAGTTTATACTGCAACTATGCAAAACAGACCTTTGTTACAATTTCTATAAATTGCATGTTATCTAGTGCAATCAGCAATCTGAACTAGGCCAGCACATTCATATCCTAGGTAATGATGATTTGTGAATTTGTGTTAGCACAGCCATCAATAGCTCCCAATTTCCCTCACAAGACTTGGGTCAACACATAGTATTCTTTTCAAGCACTTTTCAAAGGTGCTTGATGCTGAGATTACCTCCTCCTGACTGATAACATCAAGAAGTCACCTTCCTGGCAAATCAATCATGGTGAGATTCAAACCCAGATCTCATGGTCAGAAAGTAAACATTCTAACCATTAGCCATGTGTTTATATCATAGTGATATTACATTTACATATATATATATGTAAATAATAAAATTTATAATAGAATGCAGTAAACTTATTATTTGATGTAATGTTGCATGGTGGAAAAAAAGATATGAGCTTTTTTTATTAAGCTTAGCTTAAGATCAAATTGGAGTAGGTAGTAGAAATTATATTTAATGCTCTCCAGTGAAGAAATTGTGCTTATCTTGAAAATCAACATTCAAACTTCTGTTTTCTTACTTTGATTTGAGCATTAACCCTTGGTGCTAGTGTGAAATTGGTAACTCTGTTATACCCCATATGTTATGATATTCAGATTATAATCATTTACCAAAATGATATATGCATTGGTGCTTTCAGTAAAGAAAAGTTAAACTATTATATTTTAAACAAATTAAAAAATGCTGGGATGACCATCAACAAGGATAAATGTGTATTAAATTGTAACATGTAATGTAGCCTATTTTGAATACCAGATTTCTAAAGGTGTAATTTCACCAGACATAAATTTGATAGACAATATTGAAGGTACCTCTACCCAACAATAAAGTATTGAAATCTTTTTTAGGGTTAGACAATTTATATGGCAGATATTTACCAAGATATAGTGAATTTATACTGAAGACTGACAAATTTATACTTATAACTGACTTATTTGTAGTCATAATGAAGTAAAAAGAATAGTGTGAGAAATATATTCACATAGCTTAGCGCTTAAGCAGTGAAAGGAAATTATCAAACATAACAAGACATACCTGGTATAGAAAAAACAATTTATTTGTCTTGCAAAAATATGCTGAATTTTGCTGCTACAGTGTAGCTTGGTATAGTCTCTTTTCTCTGCTTAGCTTGGTATAGTATCCTCCGTCTAGGAGTGGGATGAAAAAGACACAAGGAACTGCGATCCGCGACGTACAGGAACTTTCTTCTGGGTCAGCTTCTTTCGCAGTTTCTTATCTTGGTATAAGATGATAGTGCTTAGAGAATTTTTCTCTAGGAAGGCAAGGCTTTGCCCATAGGGTATCCTTTTTAAGGTAAGAAGGGTAACAAGAGATTTTCTCTGTTACAAAGTTGTGGCATTAGCTTAAAAGATTACAAAGAATTGGTAAGATGGTCTCGATATAGCGAGACAAGTGGGCGCCAATTTAAGCCCTGCTGCAACAAAAATCCGGAGCGGCACAAATACGTCCGATACTGTTCGTGCTAGCTGAAAAAAGGAGAGAACAAAACCATCAGAAAAAAAACATAAAACCTCTGGTAAAGCCCGCCTAAAGTTCAAAACGAGGTTCGGGTTAAATCAGCCAATCAGGAGACCCGTTACATCTGTAAATTTCCGACACACTGCCAACGGAGAACGAAAAAAGTAATGGTTATCCATTACTTTTTTTTTTCATAGAATAAGATCAAGGGGAACTGAATGTGCTTCTGTCTGCCTTTAATTCCAGGGGAAATAAATGTTTTAAGGAATGAACCTGTTCGCAACCGTTCCTCAACACACAGGCCGAGCGAACTTTACCATCGTTCCCGGTAATGAGTCTAAGCACCTTACCTAGACTCCAAAAAGGTCTAGTCTTATTAGGAGATTTGATTAATACAATTTCTCCAACTGACACCTTTAGAGGGCAATCTCCCTTCAAATTCGTATCCCTCTCTCTCAGAGACAACAGATAATCATTGTGCCACATCTTCCTAAATTTTTCGACATATTTATGTCTTAACTCCAAAGATTGCACCAGCTTTATTCTACTAGGGGGATCGGGGCACAGATCTTCCGATCCATAGTTACTAATTAACAAACGTGGATTGTAGCCAGTTTGTAGAAAGTGATTGGGGGTTAAAATATCTAGGCCCCCTTCTGAAGCGGTAAAATAAGTCAGCGGTCGATCGTTGATCGCTTTCTGCACGTCAGAAATTATCGTTAAAAATTCAAAATACTGAATTTTCCTCCTACCTATTAATTTTTTCAAGCATTGCTTCATGGTTTTGATCATTCTCTCCCATGCGCCCCCATACCAGGCGGAATAAAGGGGAATGGTGTGATGACTAATGGAAGCGGACCTAAAATGTTCCCTGAATTCGTCGGAAACGAAAATTTCAGACAACATAATGCCGGATGCTAGAAAGGTTTTAGCATTATCCGAATAGACATGAGAGGGAACGCCAAAATGATTGGTAAATCTGACGAAGGCTAACAGGAAGGATCTGGAGCTCATGTCAGGCAACAGCTCCAGATGCACTGCGCGAAGACTCATGCAGGTAAATAGCAGGATGTACATCTTTATTTCATCATCCTTGTACTTTACCAAGAAATGGCCGGTAAAATCTATACCCACTTGTTGAAAGGGGTGAACAAAATTTGCCCGATGGGTGGGTAGTTGAGAGCCCGAGGGAGCTTTATACGGTAAAGAATTAATTTTCTTACAAGTAATGCAGCTACGAAGTGTTTTCTTTACCGATTGTCTTCCCTGGGGAATCCAAAATCCGGATAATCTCAACTTGGAAAGAGTTGAATTGGTTCCCATGTGGCAACAATTCAAATGCGCCTCTTTGATAACCAATTCAGTTAAGGGGTGATGTTTACCCAAAAGTATAGGGAATTTGACTCCGAAGTGGAGTATACTGGAATTCTGGATGCGTCCTTTAGTCCGCAACAGACCATCCCTATCAATAAACAACCCAAGGGCAGTTATTCTAGGAGGTACCACCTTATTAGAAGGTTGAGTCAAATATTCCAACTCAAAGGGAAATGCCTCCCTTTGCATATCAGAAAAAAGCAACAATTTGGCTTTATGGTAGGTATCAGTGTGTCGATGCATCAACTTATCACCGAACCTTAAAACCTTTTCAAGAACGTTGATCGCTCTAGACAATGTTGAAAATTTAGAAATATTTAAAGGAAGACTGGATTCGTCTGCGCGAGAATCCTCGGTTAACATACAGGATACAATCTTCCGGTTGGTGTCATTAAGGCAAGGTAATGGAGATACTGGCCAGTCGATGTTATGTTGATTTAGCCAATCGGGTCCGTATACCCAAAAATCGAACAATTGTTTAAACTTGGAGGCTGAAAGGCCTCTAGTCAACAAATCCGCAGGATTTTCCGACGAAGGGACATACTTGAACAAGGGGGTGACGCCAAATCTGATGTTAACGTCCTCCAACATTTTTTTTATGTTCAGGACACGATTTTCCACAAAAATATTTCTTTTAGACCCCTTTCCATTTAAAACCCAAGATAAGGCTACTTGTGCATCTGACACAAGGAAAATAGAAAGTACGTTGATAGGCTTCAAGGCTTCAATAACCTTAGGAACAACTTTGAGAGCGAGATAGATCGCCATTAGTTCCAAAGTAGGTAGGGTTTTCTGCTTAATGGGAGCCACCTTAGCCTTAGCGAACAACAAGGAACATCGATTTCCTTGTTTAACATATAAAGAAAACCCGTATGCGAGCTTAGATGCGTCGCAGAAACAAATAAATTCCACCGGGAAGCTCTCCTGCAACGCACGTCTGGGGAACTCAAATTCGCTTAATTCATTAAGTTCCTTAGCAAGAGTTTGCCAAGGGATAGTAAAATTTTCAGGGATCTGTTGATCCCAGGACAAGTTGTTTTTCCATAGTTGGCTAACGAATGTCTTGCCCTGAATAGTAACTGGGAGAAGTAAGGAAAGCGGATCATAGATGCTGGAAGTCTGAGACAGAATTCCACGTTTAGTGTCTACGTTAATGTTAATCTCAGTGGGCGCAAGTCTGATTGTATCTTGTCGAGGGGAATAATGATACCCCAGTACCTTTTCATAGGAGGGAAGGGGGGAGGTAATTGATCCATCCTCTGACATTTTCTTTTGCAAATCCGCACAGTTGGAGTTACAGGACTGAAGATCGAATCCTGCGTCCTTCAACCTGTTACGTACAGTACTATACACAGAAAGGAGAGACCTAACAAGTACTAAATGCTATACTAACAAGCACTAAATGTCATATTAACAAGTACTAAATGTTACACTAACAAGCACTAAATGTCACCATAACAAGCACTAAATGTCACCATAACAAGCACTAAATGTCATATTAACAAGCACTAAATGTTATATTAACAAGTACTAAATGTTACACTAACAAGCACTAAATGTTATATTAACAAGTACTAAATGTTACACTAACAAGCACTAAATGTTATATTAACAAGCACTAAATGTTATATTAACAAGCACTAAATGTTATATTAACAAGTACTAAATGTTACACTAACAAGCACTAAATGTCACCATAACAAGCACCAAATGTTATATTAACAAGCACTAAATGTTATATTAACAAGTACTAAATGTTATATCTTCCCAAGTCGGCTGTGCAGAATTCGAACCTTCTGAGAAATGTCCGAAATTCAAATTTATTCGCTGAAGGAGACCCACTGAAGTCAAGACACTCCAATTGTAATTTTAAAGGTTGAAGAGAGACAGGTTTTAAATTTTGCCGCTCTCCCGCCATATGCCGCCCTCAAGCATACCAGGATAACATGCGAAGAGAGAGAGAAAATAAGGAAATATCAAGGCTTATCCAGTCAAACTAACCCCCTCTCCGACAAATTTTGAAAAAAAAAAAATCTTTTTTTTTTTAGGTAGCAGACAAGAAGCACCAAAAAAAAATCACACAAATAACAATTCTGGAAGGGAAAAATTTACAATAAAATATGTAACGCACATATTTTTGCAATAAAAGCTATGTGAGAAATATATTCACATAGCTTAGCGCTTAAGCAGTGAAAGGAAATTATCAAACATAACAAGACATACCTGGTATAGAAAAAACAATTTATTTGTCTTGCAAAAATATGCTGAATTTTGCTGCTACAGTGTAGCTTGGTATAGTCTCTTTTCTCTGCTTAGCTTGGTATAGTATCCTCCGTCTAGGAGTGGGATGAAAAAGACACAAGGAACTGCGATCCGCGACGTACAGGAACTTTCTTCTGGGTCAGCTTCTTTCACAGTTTCTTATCTTGGTATAAGATGATAGTGCTTAGAGAATTTTTCTCTAGGAAGGCAAGGCTTTGCCCATAGGGTATCCTTTTTAAGGTAAGAAGGGTAACAAGAGATTTTCTCTGTTACAAAGTTGTGGCATTAGCCTAAAAGATTACAAAGAATTGGTAAGATGGTCTCGATATAGCGAGACAAGTGGGCGCCAATTTAGGCCCTGCTGCAACAAAAATCCGGAGCGGCACAAATACGTCCGATACTGTTCGTGCTAGCTGAAAAAAGGAGAGAACAAAACCATCAGAAAAAAAACATAAAACCTCTGGTAAAGCCCGCCTAAAGTTCAAAACGAGGTTGGGATTAAATCAGCCAATCAGGAGACCCGTTACATCTGTAAATTTCCGACAATAGCAAATTTAAATGAATTCAGAAAGAATAGTGCATGCAGACAGAGAAAATGGAGTTGATGGCATTTTTCCTTATCCAAAGATACCATTGACCTACCAAGACTATTTCTGAATTGTAGAATCATTCTACGTGTAGATAGAGTTCGTCTGCATTGATATTGATGACCAAACAAATTTGACATCCTATTTGAGAAAGAAAAAATGTTGTACAAGAAAGACAGAAAATGAAGTTATGAACAAAACAAACTTTATTGTATAAAAATGACATAATATCACTATAATAACAACAAATGAACAGAATTTACTAGCTTACTCTGATCAAATAAGACTTAAAATTGATGATGAAATAGTCAAGATGGAAGAAGTAAAAAATGAGGAGAAATTTGAAAGAGTGGAAAGGATGAATGCTTCTGATGGTGAAAGTAAACACAGTAAGAATAAAACTATGGAGGATACAATGTATGAATCTGACAGAAAATCAAAGTGAAAATGAGTTCAGACCAAAATTGCTAGTAAAAAGAGCCAGGTATATACCTCAATAAAGAGAGAGATAGAGAAGATCTCATACTATAGAAATCAGAGATCAATGATGAGCATAAAACAACTTCATTTCCAAGAGGTGTAGTGAGATATGCAAAATGGACTTACCCTATTTTGCATAACATGAAATGACTACAAATACGTCAGTTGTCTGTCAACAGTGAGACAATTATTTCTATGCCACAGACTAAAAGAAAACATAATGAAATTTTTCATCCAACTTTACAATATAAAATATGCTAGTTGAGGCTGACAGTTTACAAATCAAGATATTACTTGAGAATAATTAAAGTAATATGATAAAGAACATCATTTATACCAGCTTATGTTAGTTGCTTTAGTTGTTACCAAAACTACTGGATCATATTTTTGTATATAAATGAGAGATGAAAGTTTTTTCAGGTTAACTTTTAAAGGCTGATGGTGGCATGAAAGCTGTATATATTAAAATCAAGGAGAAAAAACTTTAAGCAGTCAAAATCTAGCCTTAGCCAGGGCTGAATCCCATAATATTTATTATGTTTTATTTTCACCTTAAATATGGCAGTAAATAATACTGAGAACAAATGTGTGTGTGTGTGTGTGTGTGTGCATGTATTTTTTAATTATTTCAAATGTTATTTGTAGTAGATAACTGTGTTTGAAATAGATACCCCAGTCTTTTATTCTATTAAAAAAAAAACTATTTTTGTAGAGAAACAACTGTTTGATTCAGCATGCTTTAGACTTCTCAGCAAGGTTCTATCCACCCTTTTAAAGAATGCTTACTTTCCACATTCAGACAACCCATATCTGCTCAGTTTTGTAACTGAAACATAAATAAAGGAATTTATAAAGAATTAATGGATTTTTTAAAATACAAAATTGAAAATAATTTTTTCATTCTTACAAAGAGAGATGCAAGTTCAAAACCTAGTAGAGGGCACATTTTCTTTATTAAGTGTTCTCAAACATGCAAACTGATAACATAATGAGCAGGGGTCACTTCTTGGACCAACCCTCTTTCTAATCTACATAAATGAATATACTCCAATCATTTGTAAACAGCTATGCCAATGATATGACAATATACAGGCACACTCTCAAAAGTCTTGACAATCAGAGATTGGCATCTGACCTCTCTTCCAATCTAACACTAACTTTCCAATGGGGAAAAAACTGGCTGATTACATTCAATGCCCCTAAGGCTAAACTGGTTAGATTCCATCACTGCCAATCAGAGTCTGAACTATGACCAGTCACGATCAACAGATGTCCTCTCAAGGAAGCCCTCATGAGCATCTTGAGCCTCAGTTTCACACCCATGGAATTCAAGTGGAATCAAGTGGAATTTCTATATACGATCTATCACTAAAGATACAGGTAATATGACTGACTCCAGTAAGTACCTAACTTTTCATGCTATCCTCTACCTGTATAAGAGAAAGATCATGCCGAAAAATTTGATAGAGTTCAAAGTTTTTGGAGAAGAATTTTTTCAAAACTCTCTCTCACTAGTAGAATATGGCGAGTCTCTCACTGCTCTATTGCTAATATCATGGAAAGTGCTCAGATGAACTGCATCTCCTAGTTCCCCCAGGACTGACCTTTATGTGTAGGACTCACCATGCCACTTACTTAGTAACAGACCATCTGCATTCCCTCTGTATTCCATTGGTGAGAAGTAAGTTTCACTCAAACAGCTTCTTTCCATGAACCACTGACATGTAGAACAGACTCTCAAGAGATTGTTTTCTCTGGTCACTACAATCCTATCCATATAAACTACTCTATAATGTAACCCTCTACCTCAGTTACCTCCAGACCTTGGGTGAACCATACTGTAACAAAAAAAACAAAATAACGAAAAGCTCACAGCTCTGCATGATGTGTGAAGTATTTAAGACAACATCAAATAAAATAAATCACCAAGTCTCTCCAGTAAAATATCACAACTTCATTTATGTTCCCTATTTGGCTATGGTTCAAAACAATTTCTTCTATTGCACTTATAAATTTATTAAATTCTTATATTTTGCAGGGAAATCTGGTTTTATCATAGGAAGTCAAATCATTGGATAAGTTTTTAGCATCCTAATTTTGGATTTGTTTTATAAAAGATTTTGTTTTAAGGAAAGATTTAACATTTTACCATAAAACAAAATACTTAAATTATTATAAGTTAAAAACATAAGAAAACCTTGATTTCAAATCGTTCAAAACATATATTTTAAAAACCTATGACATAGCAAGTTGGATAACAGACATTTTTCTAGTTTTGATGAAAACTTGTCAGTTTTAATTTTTTTTATTAAAAAAAAGACAGTATTTATTCATTAATTGGTTCAGTTTTCTGAGAGATTTTTTTGGACAGTTATGTCCACTCCTTTTACTTAACTTATTGCTAGCGAATTTTGAACGTCTGTTATTTCTACAAAGATGTCATATCATTTAAAAATATTTAATATCAAACATGAATACACTGAAAATATTGTCCAAAAATTTAAGAAAAGAATTAAAAGAAAATTCAAAAATTATTTTTTTTGTGGAGCATAACTGATATTTAATTTTAATAAAACTGACTGCATATTTTCTGTTTTTCCATAAAAAAATTTGTGATGTATATATATGAAAAATTGACATTAATTTTTTTTTTTTAAAATCATCTTGCACAACAAAATGACTGTAAAAATACATGTCAATTTTTCACAAAAAAATATACACCATAATTTATTTCATGGGAAAACAGAAAATATACAGTCAGTTTTATTAAAATTAAATATTAGTTATGCTCCACAAAAAAAATAATTTTTGAATTTTCTTTTAATTCTTTTCTTAAGTTTTTGGACAATATTTTCAGTGTATTCATGTTTGATATTAAATGTTTTTAAATGATATGACATCTTTGCTCTATAAAAAAAAAAATTCAGTTTTCTTTTAATTCTTTTCTTAAGTTTTTGGACCATATTTTCAGTGTATTCATGTTTCATATTACATATTTTAAAATGATATGATACATTTAGCTTTGTAGAAATAATGGACATTCAAAATTCACTAGCAACTAGTTAAGTAAAAGAGGTGGACGTAACTGTCCAGAATAAAAAAGACAAAAAGAATATGCCAACTACAGGTCAAAGAAACTAAAATAAAACAAGTAAAGAAATTTAAATACCTGGGAAACGTGTTGACAGAGGATGGAAAGGATACATTTTAAAAGTTAACCAGAATACTGAAAGACAGAAAAATCTCATTGGAAATAAAAACCGGAGTGCTGGATTGCTATGTGATATCTGTCCTTCTGTATGGAAGTGAATGTTAGATGATCTCCTTAAGGATGAAGGAGAGGCTTGGGACAGCAGAAGTGTGGTTTTACAGAAGAGGATAGAAACAAAGAGAAAACTCATACTTAATTTATATTAAGAGACAGATGAGGTTTCTGGGATATGTAATGAAGAAGGAGGGCCTGGAGAATTTAATACTCACAGGAGAGTTAGAGGAAAAGAATGACAGAGGAAAGCAGTGAAAAACTGACTTGATAGACCTGAGCAAATGGATTACAGAGCAGGGTTTGGGACAGATACTAAGAAGAAGACTTTTGCGAGTGACAAGAGACAGAGCCAAGTGGAAGTCCATGATCTCCTATATCCTGAAGAGACATGGCACATGAAAAAGAAGAAGAATTTTTGCAGTATGATTTTTAAAACTCTTACAGATCTTGATCCTTTCTGAAAATTTTGTTATAAAATAAAGGGACATTTAAAAAATTGGAAAGTGTAAAATTGAATGCCATTTTTGAGTGTGAATGTCTTTTAAAATAACTTTTTTATTTTTCAACTGCCTGATTGTTATTCTATAACAAAAAAAATAATTATAAAAACAATTATAATGAATAAAAGTATCACTTAAATACTGTTTGAATTTCTGAGGAGAGGCATTATTAACATTATTTATATGTAGACTGTTGCTCTAATTTTTATTGTTGTTAGCATGTGATATTGACCAGAGAGCACAAACCTGATAACAACAACAAAGATGTGGACAATAGTCTGCATGTTAGCATAATTTTTAAAATATTTTTCCTTTTTTTATATTTTATATTCTTTTTAATAGTGTAAGAATTTCAAAATTGTTTCTTCAAAGTTTCATAAAATAAAATATTTGGAAGCTCTTTTTTCTTCTTTAAAGACAACAAATTGCTTGATTGAGATATATTTGATTTTCTGTATTTGATTTAATTTTGTTGTTGATAGCCACATCTAGCACAGGCCAAATTCTATAGATCCTTCTATACATCTATTCATGCAGATCACCTTTTATTCAGATTTTTAACCACACATACAAATTAGTGATTGTGCTAAAAGCACTAGAACTATGCATATGCTTTACCTAAATTGCAAATGGTAGCTCCAGCCAGACAGAGAAAACATTGTGGTTTCTTAGCTACAAGGAGGCTGAAATTCTTTGGTCCTATTTTCACCACACTGCTCATGATCACATAAAGTACAGTTAAACACTAGTCAATTCTGGTGCATAAACCTTCTGATGAGGAAAGCTCTGGCTTGATTGTATAAGAGTTCATGTGGCACTCTCATATCAAGCCCCTGACATCTGGTAACAGAGGGACTACTTGGTAAAGTTGGTTCATCTGTAGGTGATTTGTCTGAAGGCAAATTTTTATTAGATTCTGGAAAGGTTGTTCCTGCTTGGATAAACTTCACAATTTTCTCATGACTGCTCACAGTTGCTGATGAAAAAAAAAAAACAGAATTCCTCCTTGTAAAAAAATTATTTTAATTTGGTCATCTCATCTTTCATGTGGACCACAAAGGTAGTATTGGTCCTAAATCATACCACATATCTGCCATGTGCCAGGACTGATCGCACAGCTGTAAGCATCTGTTTAGTGTGAGGAAAGCTCTCTGGGACCTCAACATTCTTTAAAGCAAATGATTGGGACAGAAAACTATTTAAGAGATTTTTGAAGTGTTTTAATTTTTTATTGGTATTTATCAAATTAGCTAGAATCAACCTGGAAAGAAATGGATTTGTGGGGATTAAAATAATAACATAAAATAAAAACACAAAATAAAATGAAATAAAATAAACATAAAAAAAATAGAATAATAATCTCTGACAGAAAAGACCATTCATGTATGCGTGAGAAAAAGGGTACTTTCTGGTGAAAAAAAACACCGAGAAAATCTTTCTCTTTTTAGCTGAGACTCTCGATGAGACAAGCCATATTTTTTGCACAGGAAGACATTTCCCCTCAAAAGATAGCTGTGACTCAATAAATAAAGTCAAGTCCTAAAAGCATTTCTAGTGTCTTTGTCTCATTTTTTCCTTAAAATATTTTATTTTAGCTTACACGAACAACAAAAGTAATTTCACATGTATTGGAAATTTAAGCAAAAGAAATTAACGGTTGGCCAGCGAACGCAAGCCACATAACTCGACTATATTCTGTAAAAAATAGTTTAATTTCTATTTTTGTCTTCAGAAATTTAATTAAATCAACTTTACAGTGTTAGCTGCTTGTGGTAAGTCAACCGGGATTCAGTCCATTTTTCAGTCTGTTTTTCTGTAATTTTTGGAACTTTTTTTTTTTTTTCGTTTTTTGTTCGTCTTTGATTTTTTTTTTTTGTCACTTAGTTTGTGTAAATTATTTTGCCATTCAAGGTTATTTTTGACTTATACAAAGTTAAAACTTTGTAAACTTCAGTCACTTTTTTTTTCTTTCTTTTTTTTTTTAATTGGAGTAGATAGTTCCTACTATCGCCCAGTCTCACACTCCACCCACTTCTTTTGAATGAGTTTAGAGGTGATCGCCTTGTTTCTTGTTTAGGAAGGGGTTCCCGGTTCATCCCCCTTCTCCGGTCTTAGTGTTAGTTCAGCTGGAAGCTCTTTGCAGTTACGGAGTATGGTGGCAACGTCTTTATATTCTGAGGGTACCAGGTTGGCAGTTTCCTGGTTGCTGCTTCCGACTGGTAGTTAGGAGCCCGAACTCTTGCGTAGCGTCTTGAGAGACTGCTCTGATCAACAGTTGAATAATACCGGGGTTCTTGTAGTGCCATATCGCGCATGGACGGGCGTCCCTGCATGAACGTTCGGTGGGCAACCTCGAGGCCACATTATGTTGTAGGCCGCGCCAGTCTCCATCCTTCACAAGTTGCAAATGATTGACCGACTGATTCTATTCTAAGACCTCTCCTTAACTGAATCACTATGGAAAAAAGCAAACATAATAGCAAAACTAAACCAGCTCATTTGAAAACGCCCAAACCTGTCTGCATCTCTTTCACTAACATACGCGGCATCCGCACCAACTTCCTCAGCGTAGATTCATTCCTCCATAATAACTCACCTGATATATTAGCCCTATGTGAAACTAATCTTAACCCTTCTATCCCCTCATCTGAGTTCTACGTTCTTGGCTACCTTCCCCTCTTCAGGAAGGACTCCAATGTTCATATGCATGGGCTTGGTGTCTATGTCAGCGAACACCTTTCCTTAGCTAGGGTGTCATCTTTTGAATCCCCAGATCATTCTTTCATGTGCTTCCGCCTCTCACTTCTCAGCTCGATTAGCTATCTCTTCTTTCTCTACCGCTCTCCTTCCTCCCCTGACTGTTCGTTACTTGACATCATTTCTGACAATATCGACAAAGCCATTTCTTCCCATCCCTCTGCCCATGTATTCGTGTTTGGTGACTTTAACGCCCACCACACCAAGTGGCTGAAGAACGCTGTCACTGACCCTGCTGGTGTCCACACCATGAACTTTTCAATCACCCAATCCCTTACGCAAGTAGTGGACTTCCCCACGCGTTTCTCCGACAACCCTAATGGAAGGGACTCACTTCTAGACCTCTGCTTCACTTCCATCCCAGACTCTTGCACTACCAGACAACTCTGCCCACTCGGAAACTCTGACCACACTGCAGTGTCCGTCAATATTTCACTCCACTTTCGCCCGACCCATGAAACCCAGACAAGAAGAATATCCTACTGCTATCAAAGAGCAGACTGGGATTCGTTCCGAGACTTCCTCTGTGACATCCCTTGGAACAACGTCTTCCCATCGAAAAATGTGCATCCGAGGTCTCCTCCTGGGTTAAGGCTGGCATCGATGCCTTCATCCCAGCTTAAATCTCATTCGTCTCCATGGTTCTCACCCGCTTGCTCGGCTGCCATTGCCCACCGGAATCATTTCTTCCGACTCTATCGTAACTACGCGTCGGACCAAAACAAGCGCCTTTTCACTTCAGCTCGTAATAAGTGTAAAAGGATGCTTAACAAAGCTAAGATGTTGTTTGCTGCCAGAATAAAGCAACGCATAGCATGCTCTAAATTCGGCTCTAAAGACTACTGGCGACTCTGTAAAAGAGTACTTAACAAGAGCAAGTCCACAATACCCCCGCTAATCAACAAATTTGAGGTCCTCACCTCCCCAGTAGATAAGGCTGAATGCTTTGCCCGCAGATTCTCGAACAATTCGAGTCTGGACTCATCTGGAGTTTTTACACCCGACTTCTCACCTAGAACCAAGGCACAACTGAATGATATCCACATTACACCTTCGCTTGTCTCTAAGATAATCTGAAAACTTGACCCTCACAAAGCGAGCGGTGGTGACGGAATCCCAACCATAGTCTTAAAGAAATATGACCCTGAACTCTCCTCTGTCCTTTCTAAGCTCTAAAACCTCTGCCTATCTGCTTCCTGCTTTCCTGCCTGTTGGAAATCTTCCTCTGTAGTTCCTATATTTAAAAACACTGGAGAACCCTCTGACCCTGCAAATTACCGCCCTATCAGCCTTCTTCCGATCTTTGGCAAAGTGTTCGAAGCCATTATCAACGCCGAGGTGGTTCAGCATCTCACAGCACACAGGCTCCTCTCGGACAAGCAATATGGTTTCCGCTTCACCAGGTCTACTGCTGATATGCTAACGACCATCACCGAGTACATATACCAGGCACTAGACAGGAATGGCGAAGCCCGAACTGTTGCATTGGATGTATCTAAGGCGTTCGACAGAGTTTGGCATGCTGGCCTTCTATGTAAACTGCGGAGCTATGGTATAACTGGACATTTGTTTCAACTAATCCAGTCATTCCTCTCTAACCGCACAATGAAGGTGGTATTAAACGGACATGCATCTCAGAACTACCATACAAACGCAGGTGTCCCCCAAGGCTCCATCTTAGGTCCTACACTCTTCCTGATATACATTAATGATCTCCCTGATTCCATAAGAGCCCAAATAGGTTTGTACGCCGATGACACCACAGTTTACTCTCGCCTCCTACAAAAATCTGGTGTAGGCGTCAAAGTTAACCTCGCCGAGATTGAAAAAGACCTCCAATCCATATTGGACTGGGGTAAGAAATGGCTAGTAAATTTTAATGCTTCTAAAACGAAGCTACTCTCAATTAACCATCATCGACAATCTCACCTATCTCCCATTAGCATGGACCAGGCTTGCCTCCCAGAGAGTAAAACTACGCCTCCTTGGTCTCACACTTTCAGCGGACCTCAAATGGAATGACTATATCGAATCAATTGCTAAATCCGCTGCTATGAAAGTCGGTTCTTTGTGTAGGGCCCGGAAGTTTTTTCCGTCTAAATCTATCCTGCACATTTATAAATCTACCATCCGCCCGTGCATTGAATACTGCTGCCATATCTGGTCGGGTGCCCCTGCTGTTCTCCTCGGGCTTCTCGATAAGGTTCAGAGGAGGGTCTGTAATGTGATAGATACCGAGTTGGTAGACCGCCTGCAGTCTCTCTGCCACCGGCGCGACGTGGCTTCCCTGTGTCTCTTCTATAAATACTCTCACGGCTTCTGCTCCGATGAACTTAGATCACTGGTGCCCCCTAAATACGAATTTGAACGAGTTACTAGATTAGCAACTAGATCCCACCCTTTTACAGTGAAACCGATAAAATGCAGCCGTAACTTCTACTCCAACAGTTTTTTTCCTCGTACTTCTCGACTGTGGAATTCTCTTCCACACGATTACTTCCCCGACGGCTACAATCTCCAGGAGTTTAAATGTAAGGTCAATAGACACCTCCTAACACACTAACCTGCTCCCATTCTATCAAACACTCTTCCCATCTGCCCAACCCTCATCCTCGCTATCCTTACTCATCTGTCACCTTCCTCCTGACATTCCCTATGTCTAACCACTCCTTCTCTTTACCTTCCCCTATGTAGCCCCATGCGCAATAGTGGCAGTGGAATGCCTTGCTTGGGGTGAGATGATTAAAAAAAAATGGAACTAATTCCCATACACAACCACAACATCAATAATGATGAACCAACCAACATGATATGAACACACAAAGTTTCTAAGACCAAAAAGAACAAGAAATAAAATGAACGCCTTTTCAAGCATATCTACATGAGTGATTCCAGACAAACTTTCCGACAAAAGAACAAAGGCTTTTCTGAACAATCATTTTTTCTACAACAAAGATATTTCAACTTTTGAGGCACAAAAGCAAAAAGTCCAGTGTTATAAGAATTAATCCTATCCATCACCTCAGGGCATACATTTTTTATCTTCCCACTGCCACAAACTTTAACCCATTTTGACATTGTCAACTTCTTCCACTACCACTAATGAGAAAAGAAGCCAGCCTTGTTTTAACATCTTTTCACCACCACAACAGATCACCTTGACTAATGTGGCCACACATGAGTAACGTACAAAAAAAAAAAAAACGCAACCAAAAAAGGGCTAAAGGCAAAAGAACTAAACATGAAAAAAACAAAAAACATTTTTTCTTTTGTCACATTCGCCCACACGCATACAGACACACTAAATTTATTAACGCAAACATGCACAACAACCTACCAGAAGAAGCATAGACCCTCCTCCAAGAATTTCCAAGACTTACCAGGTCATGTACGGAGCAGCCTCTACTATCTAACATGAAAATAACACACATCATTGACACTGGAGGTAGCCAAGGTTAAGCAGCTAACGGAAGGAAAACATAAATCTGCGAAACATTGGAATGATTGAAAGGTTACACCGTACTCTAAAACAGCGATCATAATGAGAAGGCAGAGCTGACTAAATGCATTGCCAATTATATTGCTTGATATCAGGAACATGCCTAATGAGCAAGGATTCTCCCCAGCCACTGCCATTGAAGTAACCTAGTTGTTACTTCAAAAATCAATCATTGACTAGGAATATCTTGACCTGATCAAACATGACACAAAAAATTGCCAAGGAGATGCAAGAGTTGAACATAACCCTCCTTTCAGAAGGACAGTTAAATACAATTCAAACATCCTTCATACCTGAAGAACTAAAGACAGACACACCTTACAAGAGATTAACTTTCTCTCTAATGCATCCTTACTGTAGCTTCATTACTTTGGGTAGGGAACACAAAATAAAATCAAAATAGACACAAAAAATAGAATTAAAATCTCCCAGAAGGCATTTGACAGGAAAGACTGAAGGGATAATGACAAGGAAACAAATGTGTTATTTTTAATGAAACAAGATAAGGAATTTATTTACAAATTTACACATTGGAAGTTTCAGTAGCTTGTTTCAGGACAAGTAATCAAACATTAAAAGTTTGTAGTTTCGATGAATTTTCAAGAAGATAAAATGTTCATATTAAATCATTGAACACAAAGTAATATTCAAATATGCATAAAACAAATTGAGAGAGAGTTCGTTTCTCACATAAAAGTTATACAGTTGTATTCAACCTGAATAAAAAAAATATATTTTAAAGTACTTAGCTTCAGAGTTGAATAGAGTTCCTTGAAATTCCCCAGCTCTCTTTAGAGGCTGATAATGTATCAGCGCATAAATTGACACTGGTGTTATTCAAACTTGTGGGATTCTGCCTTTCTCTATCTTTCTTCTTTTCTCTTGTCCTTTTTGCTTGATTTAATTTTCTCTGTTTATTTATATCAAAAAGCAGCTCATTACTTTTTTCTCAGTTTGTAAGCCATTCCTTTTTTTCTATTGGTTCGAATAAATTTTTACATAGGCTCACTAAACTTTGTCTTGGGCTCTGAGCCAATCTCTTTTTCTATTAGTCAAAATAAATTTCACACTGTCTTATGAATTTAAAAACAGTGAAGGAAAGAGAAAGAGAGTTATTTTTATTTTGTATTCACTACAAAACAATCTGTGCATGTTCATGAGAAAAAGGAGGCTTCCTGGTGACAAAAAGAAACCAAGAGAATCTTCTCTTTTTAGCTGATACTCTCGATGAGACAAGACATATCTTTTGCTTGGGAAGACATTTCCTTATAGTTAAATAAAGTCAGGTCCTAAAAATATTTCCAGAGTCTTCATCTCCTTTCCTTCATATATTTTAATTCAGCTTGCATGAGCAATGAAAGTAATTCCATAAATACTGGATGTTTAAGTAAAGGAACAATATTTAATTCTGTAAAATTACAAAAATTGTGGCACAAGGCCGAAAGGGGAGGTGTAGAGGTTGGTCAACACTAGATATCCTATACCTAGCTAAACACTATTACAACCCATTCACTCATTACAAACAGTTCATTCACAACAAGAACCCATCCATCACCTCCCAATCCTTCATACACAAAAATACCACATATTTACAAGGGGCACCTAAAAAAGAGGGAACAAACCCATGGCAAAATCCGGGGAATATAAAATTTAGCTATTGTTGGGAAAGAAAAGAGAAAAATATAATTTTTCTTCTTCCGTATTCGAAGCAGATATTTTTTTTTTTTTTTTTTTTTGGTAGCCATAATAAAATGTCAGAGTTATTTGATGGAGTCAGGCGGGGTTAAAGTCCCACAACAGACATTTCTGGGAACAGAAGCCTGTGCGAAATTGACAAAAATCTGAATATAATGTAAGCTGGCGATATCTCATTCATCGAGCTAAACCCCTTCCGCAAATCGAGTGGGCGGAAAATGATTTCATTGGCCGAAGGCTTCAAGCCGACTAAATCCCCAGAGAGGATTGAAAATGGTTATAAAAGTCCGGAATCGGCGAGAAAAATCAGTTCTTCGGAGTTGTCTTTCAGCTTTTTGTTGTCAGCAGCTGTGAGAAGCAGTTTTTGGCTTTGGGTTAACTAAGTAGCTAACAGTCGAAATGTAACGACTGTGGAAAAAAGTTCTTAACCGATTAATTTAAAGAGTTAATGTCGAGGGAAGCCAGCCGCCGAATAATTTAAATATGTGATGTTGAATAATGCGCCTCCGATAGGAATCCGGAAAGAACGTTATTGTTTTAAAACTTAATTTGGAGAATTAAAATTTTTGCTATGAAAATAATTTTTAAGAGATAGTAGCTGGGAGCAAGCCTCCAGACGACAAGGAAACCAACCCCACACCGCCACCGCCATCGCCATCGCCGCCATTGACCGCCTCTGATTCGGCAAATCCCGTCAAGTTCCGACAAGAACCCGAAAGAACTTCATTATTTTTTTTAACATCACCTAAAAGAAACGGACAGCTCTAATTTTAGATAATACGCAATAGATATTAGCAAAAATTTGAAGAGCTCTGTCTACTTTAACGAAATTTAGAAAAGACATTTCTATTTAAGGATTGAAAGCTCTGAGATTTTTAAACGAACGAACTCTCTCTCTGTTGTAAACCAACATTCCAACAACTGTATTATCTGCTCCTGTGAAAGGAAAAACATTGTTTATATATATATATATATATATATATATATATTACGACATTCTACGTAGCTCTCCAGGCGTGTTCGACTTTGTTCATTTATTTTATTAATTTTTTTTTTTTTGTGCCGTATTTATTTTATTTTAATCACAAATGTGCACCAGTGTCCGGGCTGGCTCTAAAAGGCGACTATTAAAATTGCACGACGCGACCTCTGGGATCAATTCACAACGTGGGACAGTGGTGGGCTGTTGCAAGAGACGTCATGTAAACCAGCTTATGTGACGACATCATCAGACGAGAACATCACGACCAGCAACAGCGATCAAACCGGGTGAAGTGGTACACAATTGATGCCGTCTCGACCAGGATTTGACCCGAGGCGAATGTGTTACAAAAGGAGGCCAAAATAAACTGGGGAAGTTGGGAATCTTGACTTGGATCATAACAAAAGAGAAAGTTGGGTACAGGCGAGGAACACATTCATTCACATTAACTAGGTACACAAAAGAGAGCTAACTTAACCAGGGGAGGGTTCCAAAGGAATGCACCTCGATGTAACCAGCAGATCTAAAAGAGAAAATCAAGGCTAGCCCCATTCAGGCGAACCAGGCTCGCCATATTTACCCATCTTTTCCTGAGGTCTGTCGAAGTCAAACGTTTCCAATCAGTTCTAATCTTTATTTTGAGCTAATACTCAAAATATCGGATCAGATCCTGATGTGAAAGACGCTGACCTCGCAAGACTTCCTCCTTTCGCGTCGTCCAAATCACCATTCGAGCCGTGGCTACCAACAACAGAAACATCATACGCTTCATCCCAGAAAACGGGGGCGACACATTAACACAGGCAAATACACGATCAATGAGCGCAAGGTCTGTCGAAGTCAAACGTTTCCAATCAGTTCTAATCTTTATTTTGAGCTAATACTCAAAATATCGGATCAGATCCTGATGTGAAAGACGCTGACCTCGCAAGACTTCCTCCTTTCGCGTCGTCCAAATCACCATTCGAGCCGTGGCTACCAACAACAGAAACATCATACGCTTCATCCCAGAATACGGGGGCGACACATTAACACAGGCAAATACACGATCAATGAGCACAAGTTGCCGCGGCACGATACGAGCAGTCAACTTGTCGACCCGGTCCCATAGAGGGCGAACTCGCAAACAATGGTAGAAGGCGTGCGAAACCGTTTCTTCTAAACCAAGGTTGCAGCGTTCACAATCTGGCAAATCCGCCAGGCCCCATATGAAGGCCATATCATTGAGAGGCAACCGATTCTGAGCCAATCGCCAGGTGAGCGAAAACTCAGAGTTGCTGAGATAATCGGTACCTGGCGCCTAAGACCAGAACGAGCCAAACTTCTCCTCTGACAAGCGGAGCACATCATGTAATGAATCATTCGCGACGCCCTCCACTAAACCACGATAGAAGACTAGGCTGTGAAAGGTCACTGGACCGTGGAATGGCCCGCAAGGCCACCAAACATTCGAGGAGAAAACTCGATCGCCCTCGAGGGTTACGGCACCGGCTCGAGATGGGGGGAATGATAGTAAAACTAGGGAACATGTCCTTCACTATTCCCGCCAGCAATGAGTCTTTAAAATTGCACGCTTGAGAAAAACCAACCTCGAAGCGACCTTGTGGCCCATCAAGTACGGCATTCTCAGACCCCTATGACACGGACGCTGGACACAGACACGTAGTGTTTGCGTCCTCTCCACAGAATGGAGAATAGCAAACGTTTGATCGCCTCCCTACGCCATTTACAAAGTGGAAGTACTGACAAACGTTGAAGGATAATGGGAAAGAACTCCTGATCAAAATTTCAAGGCCACTTAAAAATCTTTAATAAGAAATATTTTTTTTACAGATAGATTTTAAACTCCTCCCACTTAAGGTTACTAATACTACAATCTAAAAGGTTATGGAAACAAAAAGCTATATTCCAAACATTTTACTTAGAAATTTACATTTTTATAAAATGAGGCGATTTACACATGATCGAAATTATAAGACCAGAGACAAAAATTCTACGAAATTGTACAAAAAGTGTATGAAAACATTCAACAACCAAATTTAATAATGAGTTCTACCTCCACTGCCTTTGATGACTTCAAAGATTCTGTCAGGCATGCTAGAAATAAGCGTTTCCATTACGGTGCGGGGGATGTTGCTCCAGCTTCTGAAGATGGCTTCACGAAGTTAAGTTTTTGTTGAATATTGTTTGCCATTTCGATAAACATCTCTAGTCATCCATCCTCAAACATTTTCAATTGGGTTCAAGTCTGTTGAGCATGCAGGATATCCCAAGTGATGAACCCCATTTTCTTGTAGAAAGGTCAAGGTCCGTCTTGCAGCGTGGATTGCAGCATTAATCTGTTGGAATAACCATCCATCCCCACATAAACGATGGCCCTCCATCATCAATGATGATTTTTGTAGCATGCTAACATAACCAGTCGCTGTTTGACAACCCTGCACCACCTGGAGCTCCATCGTCCCTCTGTAAGAAAAGGCACCCAATACTATTATGGACTCTCTACTACTATGATGTATGGAGAAAATTTCAGGAGGCATGTTTTTGTTATGCCAATATCGTTGGAAGCTATCAGGGCCATCTAGATTGAATTTTCTCTCATCAGAATACATGACTTTCTTCCACTCCTCAACGTCCCATGTTTGGTATTCACAACCAAACTTTAAGTAGTCCACCTTGTGACGTGGAAGCAGCCGAGGAATTTGTTTACGCTTTTTATTTACCATGCCTTTTTGTCGTAAGTGTCATCTGATGGTTACGGGACTGCAATCAGCATCTGTGACTGCCTTAATTTGTCTTATTCTCTTACTCAATGCAGGAGAAATTTTTGGGGGCCTACCAGAGGATTTTGCTTTTCCATAATTCTCACTGTTCTTTAGAAAGTTACAAATCACAGTTTTACTGCGATTTACCTTAGCTGCGATCGCCCGCTGTGACAAACCTTGCTTATGGAATTCTAGAATTAGAGAACGCTCAACTTTGGTAAGTTTGCTTGCTTTAGGCATGGTAACACCTTTACGCAGTGATTGCTAATCTCTAACTGAACTAAAAACATTGGAATTACCATTGATCTAACAATTTATACCCCTGGTCTTATAATTTTGATCATGTGTGAATCGCCTCATTTTATAAAAATGTAAATTTCGAAATAAAATGTTTGGAATGTAACTTTTTGTTTCCATAACCTTTTAGATTGTAGTATTGGTAACCTTAAGTGGTAGGAGTTTAAAATTTATCTGTAAAAACAATTTCTTTTTAAAGATTTTTAAGTGGTCTTAAATTTTTGATCAGGAGTGTATGTAACGCACACCAAACCCTTTAAAGATAACCTCCTTCGACGCCAAATCTCGACCGACGCGCCGACCTTTGCCAGTACTTCTAACCAATGTTTCTCTCTTGGGAGGTCGGGCCCAAACCACACTCCAAGAATGCGGACAGGGTCGTCCGTCCAGTCGAAGGGCCACGGGAGGGCAACACCCTTTCTAGGCACATAACCGCAAACCGGACGACTTGTTGCGGTTAATCTTGGCCCCTGTGAACTGTTCGTACCGTTCAAGCGCCTTCTGTACCACCTCAATGTACATCCGGGAAAACACGAAAGTCGTGACGTCATCGGCGTAAGCGGAAACCCTGGCTCGAGCATCACCAGGGACAGCTATTCCATGTAAGAATGGACTACACGTCCTGTCCCTTAGACGGCAAAGGAGGGGCTCCAACGCCAAAGCATGAAGTAGGGGTGACAGTGGACAACCCTGTCGGACCGACCGAGACAGCGCTAGAACGCCCGACAACTTTCCGTTCACCTGTACCACAGCCGTGAGGGATTGATATAGGGGGCTTGTAGCGGGGTCGGCAAAGCAGGAGCCGTTAACCCCGCAAAGGAGTTAAAGTAATACGATCGAATCAAGGACAACGAAGACGATGATTTATAAATTCAAGCCAAACTTTATTTACAAAATCTGGCAAACGTATGTATAGAATGATTGTTAAGTCGGGCAGTGCCAATCGAAAGGATCGTCTGATTTCAGGGCGGTAAACCAGCGGCTGACAGGGTAGTGTAGCAGTAGCCTGTTCGTCCACAGGATGATTGTTGCTAGAGGTTCTGCTTGGTAGTTCCAAGAAGGACTGTTGCTGGTGGCTGCTACTGGATACAGTTAGTCCTTTGAAGGAATGTAACATATGTAAACAGTTAGTCCTTAGAAGGACTGTCGCATATCTAAACGGTTAGTTCTTAGAACTGTCGCATACGTAACCACCTAGTCCTAAAAAGGACTGTTGCACATGTAATCAGCTAGGCCCTAAAAGGACTGTTGCATATGTAGCCGAGACTGCAGCTTTTGCTGGTGCCTGGTGTTTGGCGCTTTCTGCTCCGGCTGGTGCCTGATGCTTCTGCTGGTGCTTGGAGATCCGGCTGGTGCCTGGTGCTTCTTCTGGTGCTTGGTGCTCCGGCTGATGCCTGGTGCTTCTGCTGGTGCTTCCGCCTGGTGCCTGGTGCTTGGTGCTCCTACTGGTGCTGGTGGCTGCTACTGCTGCTGCTGGGGTTGGCAAACTAGGCCGAGAGCAGCTGGATTCGCTAGGGTTGCTGTTGCTGTTGCTGGCTGTTGGTGGTGGCTGCTGCTATGGTCAGTGACAAGGGTCGGACCGGCGCAGGTGGTAGGGGGAGCACGTCGCTCTACCCAGGAGCCCAGGAATATTTACTCTTCTCCTCCACTTGACACAGATGTGACACAAGGTCTTTTTTTAATGTGTAGAACCTGAGCGCATAAGCCCAGGTACTGGTCAAAACATTACCTATCCACCGGGGTGGATAGGTTCAAAACCGGCCTAAACTGGTTTTAAACTTGTCTTATTCGGTCTTAATTTGGTCATTTTGGATCCCAAGCTGAAGGCCAGAGCGCAGGTGAAGGCCGGAGTGCAGTGATATGTACTCTTCTTCCGCACATGAGAGAGATGTGAGACAAGGTCGTTTTTTAATGTAGGGAACATAAGCGCGTAAGCCCAGGTACTGGTCAAAACAATACCTATCCACCCCGGTGGATAGGTTCAAAAGCGGTATAAACTGATCTTAAACTTGTCTTATTCGGTCTTAATTTGGTCACTTTGGACCCCAGCCCAAAGGCCGGAGCGCTGTGATATTTACTCTTCTCCCCCACTTGAGAGAGATGTGACGCAAGGTCTTTTTTAATGTGGGGAACCTGAGCGCGTACGCCTATTTACTAGTCAAAACATGACCTATCCATCGCGGTGAATATGTTCAAAGCCGCTTTATACTGGTTTTAACTGGTTTTATTCGGTCTTAATTTAGTCATTTTGGACCCCAGCCCAAAGGCCGGAGCCAAGGGACATTTATTCTTCATATCAACTTGAGAGAGATGTGACATAAGGTCATTTTTTTAAATGTGGGGAACCTGAACCCGTACACTCAGGTACTGGTCAAAACATTACCTAACCACAGCGGTGGATAGCTCAAAATTGGTCTTATTCGGTCTTAATTTGGTCATTTTGGACCCCAGCCGGAAGGTCGGAGCCCACGGATATTTACTCTTCTTCCCCATTTGAGCGAGATGTGACACAAGGGCCTTTTTTTTAAATGTGGAGAACCTGAGCGCGTACTCCCAGGTACTGGCCAGAACACTACTTATCCACCGCGGTGGGTAGGTTCAAATCCGGTTTAAACTGGTCTTAAACTGGTCTTATTCAGTCTTAATTTCGTCATTTTGGACCTCAGCCCAAAGGCCTGATCGCTGGGATATTTCCTTTTCTCCTCCACTTGAGGGAGATGTGACACAAGGTCTTTTTTAATGTCGGGAACCTGGGCGCGTACGCCCAGGTACTGGTCAAAACATTACCTATCCATCGCGGTCTAAACTGCTTTTAAACTGATCTTATTCGGTCTTTATTTGGTCATTTTGGGCCCCAGGCTGAAGGCAGGAGCGCAGGTGAAGGCCGGAGCGCAGGTGATATTTACTCTTCTCCCCCACTTAAGAGAGATATGACACAAGGTCTTTTTGAATGCGGGGAACCTGAGCACGTACGCCCAGGTACTGGTTAAAACATTACCTATCTACTGCGGTGGATAGGTTCAAAACCCGTATAAACTTGTCTTAAACTGGTCTTAATTCTTCATTTCGGACCCCAGTGGACGGACGGGGGCGAACGTGTTTAGGTGGAAAAAATCGGCCATGTTTCTTTTAGCCGCGGCCAGCAACGTTGCCCAGTTAATAATGTCTTTTGTTTGTCTATTAAAATGTTCCTTCTACTTTTTGAATGTACACATGGGTTTTATTTGAACTCCATGTGTACATAGATTAGTATCAGGTCAATTTTTCATGCTTGTGTGTTTATGTTTCATTTTGTTTTTTGTTTTTTTTTTTGTGTTTTGACTTTTGGAAGAGCTGAGTCACTGGAAATCAATGGCTTCGCTCTGTTTTCCGTGGTGACGCTTTTACACGTTTGAGTAGCCGGCAGTAACTTCCGGCTGGGTGCGATAAGGCCCCCTTCCTAGAGAATTGATCATGATCAATTCACGTGAAAAATATATGATCTTAATTTGGCCAGAAATAGAACCCTTCTGCCTGATTTCGTTTGTACGTCTGGTGTGGTTGTCTCGTCTTCCGTCGTTATTGGTAAGTTTGCGTCGACAGGAGTTTCCTCTAACCAAGCTGGTTTGAGTCGGTCGATGGAGACTGTGTCTTTGTGTTTGCCGCACATGATTGTAACAACTTTCTCTGAACGTTTCAGCACTTTAAAGGAACCTTGGTAGCTGGGAGTGAGAGGTTTTTTTAACAGCGTCGTTCCTGACAAAGACAAAATCGCAGCTATCCAGTTTCTGTGATAAGTACGAACTTGTGGCTTGTTGTTGTGGGGGAGTATATGTAAGTTTGGCCATTCTGTGGCGCAGATCTTGCGCAAAGAAACTTGGTGAGGCTGTGCACGAGTTCTGTAGAGTGTGGAAATATTGCCCTGGTAAACACCCTAAATCGGTTTTGAGGGTATTCCGCAAAGACAGCATGGTCATGGAGAGGTTGTCGACTCAATTCTGTATGTCGAGTTTGGTTGACAATGACGCCTTTAAGCATCGGTGAAATTTTTCCACCAGGCCGTTTGCGCAAGGGTGGTAAGCGATCGTTTTCATGTGCCTGACGCCAAGAAGTTGAGAGAATTCTCGAAAGAGCGAGGACTGAAATTGTGGTCCTCGATCTCTGGTGAGGACTTGAGGTACACCAAAGTTCGTGATCCAGTTGGCGAGGATAGCTTTTGAAACTACGGTAGCAGAAATGTCTTTAATCGGCACAGCTACTGGCCACCTCGAGAAACGGTCTATGATAGATAGTAGATATTGGTACCGCTGGCACATTGGTAAAGGTCGGACGAGGTCAACGTGTATGTGACTGAAACGCGCGTCAGTTGTGGTGAAAGTTCCAACTGGTGATTTTATGTGCTTTTGTATTTTGCACTTTTGGCATGATATGCAGGTTGAGACCCAGTTCCTGATGTCTTGTTTCATATTAGGCCATCGATTAGCGATAAGCCTGACGGTTGCTCGCTTGCTCGCTTGCTCGGGTGGGATATATTGTGGAAATGGAGAAACACTGTTTTTCTGAGAGATGGAGGAATGTATGGCCTCGGAGTATCCAGTGTGGTGTCGCAGAAAAGTGTTTAATTGCTGAATGGACACGGGAATTCCTGCAGTTTCAATGAAGTCTCCTTGAATGAGGTCGCATCATCCTTTTGTTCGTTGGCTATCAGCTCCTGGCTCAAGATATCGTTATCCAGAGAGTTGACATCTGTTCTGGACAATGTGTCTGCAACGGTGTTGTTTTCCCCTTTTACATGTCTGATGTCCGTTGTAAACTGTGAGATGTAGTTGAGGTGACGTGTTTCCCGGGATGTGTATTTGTCTGCGTTGATATTCATCGCGTTGGTCAGCGATTTATGATCTTTGAAGATTGTGAAATGTCTGCTCTTCAGGAGATGTCGGAAATGACGGATGAACAGCCAGGAGTTCTTGTGAGAAGGCGTTATATCTTCTCTGGGCTGCGGAGAGTTTACCTGAGAAGAAAGCTATAGGCTTTCTCTCCATGTTCACCTGCTGCTCTACTACCACTACTATTCCAACGTCGAAAGCGTCTGTTGTGAGGAAGATCCTAGTTTCCGGGTCGTTCTCGATCAATTAAAGTCTAGTAAAGTTTCCCAACGCTGTCTTTGCCGTTTCGAAGACCTGCAATGATTATGCTTCTAGTCTAATTTGCTTATTCTTTCGCTGCATGAGGTTTGTCAGAGGGGAAAAATTGTCGAGCAGTCGGGGATGAACCTGCGGTAAAAATTTATCATCCCGACAAATTGCCTGATTTGTTTCGTGGATGTAGGCGTGGGAAAATTTTTGATTGCGTCGGTTTTCTCAGGTAACGGCGTGATTCCGTTTGTGTCGATATGATGACCTAAGAAGTTTACCTCAGATGCCCCGAAACTGTATTTGTTGATGTTCAGCTGAAGTCCATAATGTGCTATCCTATGGAAAACTTCGTTTAGATGTTGTTTGTGAACCTGCTCTCCCGTGCTAGCTACGAGGATGTCATCAATGTAAGCATATGCATACGTGAGGCCGCGCAGTACCACGTCAATGAAGCGTTGGAAAGTTTGAGCTGCATTCCTTAGGCCAAAAGGCATCTTGACGTATTCAAAAAGATTAAAGGGAATAGTTACAGCGGTCTTTGGGATGTCCTCCAGAGCAATGGCGTCTAATTCGTTAGGTCTATTTTTGAAAAGACGCGCGTGCCTTGTAACCCTGAGGCGAAATCGTATATATGCGGGACTGGATAGCGATCGGGTATGGTTGTGGCGTTCAGTCTTCTATAATCGACGCATACCCTAAAGACCATGCTTCCAGGTTTAGGCACAAGATGTAGGGGCGAGGCGTATGGGCTGTCGGAAGGTCGAATGAATCCGCCTTTCAACATATCGTTGAATTCCTTTTTGGCGTATTCAAGTTTATGAGGAGGGAGGCGTCGTGGGTGGGAAAATGTTGGCTGTCCACAAGTCTTGATATGATGCTGTGTTTGGTGTTTTTCCGGACCGGTGCCCGCGAGTGGTTGAATGATATCTGGATATCTATTCAAGATTTCGACGTATTCTCGTCCATGGCAGGTTGTTAAACTGATTCCGGTGATGTTGTCTCGAGAGAGGGTGCCTTTAACAGAAATGTTTGTGATGTTGTCTGATAAAGGTTCTCGTATTCATGTGCACAGCTAGGTCGTAGTGGGTCAGGAAGTCTGCTCCAAGTACTGGCGTTTTTACGTCTGCCTGGGTGAATGTCCAAGTAAAATCACGCCGCATGCCAAAGTCAGTCGATCGCCGAGTCGTTTTCTGCCTGAAGCTTATACAGGGCCGCCTTTTGGTCTTGTTGTTCTCTGTGTGTGGGGGTATTACGCTGATTACTGCGCCTGTGTCCACTAAAAACTTTATGTGGTTTTGTCGGTCCCATACGTAAAAAAGGCAGCTTTGTGTGTTTTTATCGGCGGGTTCTGCCGCTCCTACCTGCCGGTTTTTTAGTTTCCCGAATTTGACTTAGAGCTGTGTTTGCAGGGTGCCGAGCAATGTTTTGCTTTAGTGCCAAATCTTTGGTGGTACCAGCATAATTCTGAGTCGATTCGCCGATCCCAACTGGTACTCCGTGTTCTCCGTCGCCAATTGTTGGCTGTCGGATTCGGGTCTCTTTGTTTGCGGGAGAGGAGTATACGGATGTCTTGTAGCTGCTGTTGCAGGTCAGTTACCGCTTTTCGTAGATCCTCATTTTTGGTCGTCTGGTTAACGCACGGCACACACTCCTTGGCCCAGTTTTGCTGCGATACTGTCAGCGGAGTCTGCTACCTGGTCCAGTGGCGTGTTTTCCGCAATAGGCGCTAATATCTGCGTTATTGTTGTAGGTTTGCGTAGGATAGATTCGGCCATCGAATGTTTTCCCAGTCGGCTCCTCATAAAGCGTAGAAGTTGTGAGGGTGTTCTGTCAACCCAGGTAACGTGGGTGAAAAGTTCACGGAGTAGCTCATCGTCCGAACGGCCGGTGTGTTTTAGAATTGCATCATTTAGACGAGAATATGGCTCCTGATCGAATATATTTTCCAGGATGTCGTCCACTTCGTCGACCACTGAAGGTGGCAAGACTTGCACCACATAGGCAAATTTTGTTTGTTGCGATGTTATACTCCGTACCGAGAAAATCGCTTCCAGCTGAAGAAACCAGTTTTTGGTGTTTTGGTGGTTGTATGCGGGTAAGTTTGAGGGCGGCATCGCTACGTTTTTAGGAGAGTGCTGTTCCCACTCATCTGTTGCCATATTGATCGATCGTAAATATCACGTCGGCGGTCACCACTTGTAGCGGGGTCGACAAAGCAGGTGCCGTAAACCCGACAAGGAGTTAAAGTAATACGATCGAATCAAGGACAACCAAGACGTGGATTTATAAATTCAATCCAAATTTTATTTACAAAATCTGGCAAACGTATGTACAGAATGATTGTTAAGTGCCAATCGAAAGGATCGTCTGATTTCAGGGCGGTAGACCAGCGGCTAGCAGGGCAGTGCAGAGGTAGCCTGTTCGTCCACATGATGATAGTTGCTAGAAGTTCCGCTTGGTAGTTCCAGGAAGGACTGTTGCTGGTAGATGCTGCTCTTGCTGGTGGCTGTTGCTGGAGACGGTTAGTACTTAGAAGGACAGTAGCATATGTAAACGCTTAATACTTAGAATAACTGTAGCATATGTAAACAGTAAGTCCTCATAAGAACTCTCGCATATGTAACCAGATCGTCCTAAAAAGACTGTTGCTCATGTAATGAGTTAGCTCTTAACAGGACTGTTGCCTATGTAGCCGGGACTGCAGCTAGTGCTGGTGTCTGGTGTTAGGGGCTTTATGCTCCGGCTGGTGCCTGGTGCTTTTGCTGGTGCTTGGTGCTACGGCTGGTGCTTCTGCATGGTGCCTGGTGCTTGGTATGCCCAGGTACTGGTGAAAACATTACCTATTGACCGCCGTGGATAGGTTCAAAACTGGTCTAAAGTGGTCTAAAACTGGTCTTATTCGTTCTTAATTTAGTCATTTTGGACTCCAGCACGAAGGCCGGAGCGCAGGGATATTTCTTCGTCTCATCAACTTGAGAGAGATGTGACACCAGGTCTTTTTTTAATGTGGGGAACCTGAACGCGTGCGCCCAGGTACTGGTCAAAACATTACCTATGCACCGAGGTGGATAGGTTCAAAACCGGTCTAAACTGGTCTTAAACTGGTCTTAATTTGGTCATTTTGGACCCTATCCCGAAGGCTGGAGAACAGGAATATTTACTTTTCTTCCCACCATCGAGAGAGATGTGACATAAGGTCTTTTTTTTTAATGTGGGGAAACTGAGCACGTACACCCAGGTACTAGTAAAAATATTACCTATCCAAAGCGGTGGATAGTTTCAAAACCAGTCTAAACTGGTCTTTAACTGGTCTTACTCTTTCTTAATTTAGTTATTTTGGACCCCAGCCTGAAAACCCGAGCCGTAGGGATAATTACTCTTCTCCCCCAATTGAGAGAGATGTGACACAAGCTCTTTTTTTATAGTGGTGTACCTGAGTGCGTACGCCCAGGTACCGGTCAAAATATTACCTATCCACCGCGGTAGATAGGTTCAAAATCTGTCTAAACTGGTTTAAACTGGTCATAATTTGGTCATTTTGAAACCAAGCCCGAAGGCCGGAGCACGGGAATATTTACTCTTCTCCCCAACTTGAGAGAGATGTGACACAAGGTCTTGTTTTAATGTGGGGAACCTGAGCGCGTAAGCCAAGGTACTGGTCAAAACACTACCTATTTATCGCAATAGATGGGTTCAAAACAGGTCTAAACTGGTTTTATTCGGTCTTAATTTGGTCATTTTGGACCTCAGTCCGTAGACCGGAAGGCAGATGAAGGCCGGAGCGCAGGGATATCTACTCTTCTCCCCCACTTGGGAGAGATGTGATACAAGTTCTTTTTTTGTGTGTGTGTGTGGGGAAACTGAGCGCGTACGCCCAGGTACTGGTCAAAACGTGACTTACTCACTGCGATGGATGGGTTCAAAACCGGTGTAAACTGGTCTTAACCTGGTCTTAATTTGGTCATTTTGGACCGAAGGCCGGATCCAAGGGATATTTATTCTTCTCACCCAATTGAGAGTGATTTGACATAACATTTTTTTTAATGTGGGGAACCTGAGCGCGTACGCCCAGTTATTGGTCAAAAAATTATCTATCCATCGCAGTGGATAAGTTCAAATCCGGTCTAAAGTTGGTTTAAACTGGTCTTATTCGGTCTTAAATTGGTCTTAAATTGGTCATTTTGGACCTCACCCCGAAGGCCGGAGCACAGGTGTAGGCCGGAGCGCAGGGATATTTACACTTCTTCCCCACTTGAGAGAGATATGACAGGTCTTTTTTTAATGTCGGGAATCTGAGCGCGTATGCCCAAGTACTGGTCAAAACGTTACCTATCCACCGCGGATAGGTTTTAAAGCGATAAAACGTGTCTTAAACTGGTTTTATTTGTTCCTAATTTCGACATTTTGGACACCAGGGATATTTACTCTTCTCTCACACTTGAGAGATATGTGACATAATGACATAATCAGACTAGATCATCACGACTAGCAACAGCGACCGAACCAAATAACCACCGAACAAGTCGAGAACCCTGGCAGATTTCGTCGGAAGTCAACCCGTAACAGGTAGGACACTTTTTGGTTTCTTCCTGAAATTCAGTTTCTGCCATTTCGCCGTAAACCGATTTCCTTATTAATCACTAATTGTATTGTTGAAATATCTGATCACGGGAAGGAACAAGGAATGGCAGGGTCTGAGGTAGCCGATAGAAAACACAGACCGTCTAGGGATTTGAGGAGCCTGTTGGGTGGGGGGACCAAGGGTGCCGAGCTATCGTCGAGATGCGAAAGTATTAAGAAATTGGTTAGCGGCCATAGAGAAAAGTCAGCGGATATATGAGCTGACGGAAAAAGAAACGGTATGCGTGGCGTTCCACACCGCGACAGGAGAACCATCGGAATTTATCGGCCAACTCCTGGAAAGAGACCCTCATTTGACCTGGGAAAGACTCAAGATGAGGAATATGAGAAAGAGAAGACCGCTGTAGAGGCCATGAGAGGCCTCATGGAGCTGGCCCAAGGAAGGGATGGATGGGTGGAAGATTTAGGTAAAAGGACAGAAAAATTAGCTTCTCTGGCCTATTCGGCGGAGGCTAGAGAGCATGCGGCCATCCAGGTCCAGTTGGCAGATCTATATGTTGGCGCGCTTCCAGACGAGCGCGTCAGACATGATATGCTGAAGGAGGGCCTGGTTAGGTTGGCGGCGGCGGCGGCGGCGGCGGCGGCGGCGGCGGCGGCGGCGGTGGTGGCATGGCAAAAGAGAACCAGGGGGTCTGGAGTAAGTTGGAGAGCGGGGGAACGCAAGACCTAGGAAAGTACCCTAGGTGGTCCAGAAAATTTAGAAGGAAGCTAAGAGAAAATTATAGAGAAAAATGGCCTTGATAACACGGTTTTTATAAACCCACGGTAGGTAGATATAGCCTACTGTGTTGGAAGTGCCAGCATAGAGGTCACTGTGCGACAGAATGTCCCACAGGGTGGGGTCTGCCCCCGGTTCACAAGCAAGAAAGATGCGGTGGTAGAGGGCATATGATCAAAGTTGCGGGGCAAGAAGGAAAGCCCCTCCGCAATGCCAAAAGTGAAGATGAAACTTTAAGAATTGAACCAGGAAAACGCAAAAGGACCGGCCCGAGAAAAAAGAGGCGGGGTGGCCTGTGCGAATAAAAATCCATTGCATTGTTGGAGCTGCGGGCAGATAGGTCATTTTGTGAAGAAATGTTCAAGAAAGTGTTGGTTTTCTGGGAAGCCAGGACACTTGAAGAGAAGCTGCCCATCTGAAGACAGAAAAGGGAGCAGAAATAAAAGATCCCAATATGGGAATAGAGGTCGAGGGGTCCTCGTAGAGACATTAATGAAGGACTGCTACTGCCAGCACCAATAGCTGGGTGGCCAGAGAGACAGCCCCGCAGAAAAAGAAGAGCAAAGACATTTCTCTTGTTGACGCAGGAGAGAGAGAGAGAACTCTCTTGTGAGGTACTGGTAGAAGGCCATTGTAGACACGGGGGTGTCTATATCGTTACTGAGGGAGCAAGAATACAGAAAATTGAAAAATCAAGGTAGAATGAGAAAGCCCGATACAGAAATCACACAGGCTGATGGTGGTCCCATGAAAATAATGGGTATGGTGACTCTTCCGATGAATGTAGGAGGGACGCAGAGCCTCCAGAAATTTTATATCACTCCAGGACTGTGTGCAGAAATGATCTTGGGAGAAGATTGGCTACATAGAAATAAGGCTAGAATTGAGTTTAACTCTGCTGTGTTGGTGGTGAACAGTGAAAAGATGCCATTGGGAGGCTTCCCCAGCCGGAGTATAACAGTAGTGGCAGAAGAGGATATAGAGTTACCTCCCAGAACTGCAGTAACCGGCAGAGGGAGATTAATGACAAAGAAAAAGGTAAAGATCATACAGTTAGTTCCTATAGAGGAAAGTAGATCTGAAGAGAGCGAGGCGGTCAAGTGTGGGACAGTAGTAAATGCGGCAGAAATAGTTCCCATGTTATTAGTGAACGAAGCCTCTAAGACCATTAAAGTAAGGAAAGGGTAGGAGGTAAGTAGAGCCTTACCACTAAGGACCAGACAGCAAATAAGGCTAGACAAAAAGGAGAGAGAGGGTCCAATGAAAGTGGTTGACATATCAGACGAAGAAGTATTGGCGCCCAAAGAACTCAAGACTAGAGTAAAGAACCTGTTGCGATCCAATCATGATGAGGTGGCCAACTCAGACAAGGAATTAGGCCAAACTTATACGGTAAAAATGAAAATAGACACAGGTGATCACTCTCCCATTAAATTAAGGCCTTATAGAACTTCTATCCATAAAAGGCCCCTGGTGGAGGAAGCAGTAAGAGATATGCTGGAGACAGGCATGATAGAGAGATCAAAGTCTCCCTGGAGCTTCCCCATAGTAATAGTAGATAAGAAAGATGGCGGGCATAGATTCTGAGTAGATTTTAGGAAACTGAACGCCATTTCAAGGCCATTAGCAGTACCCTTGCCATTGATATATGGCATATTGACTCTGTTGGGAAAAGCTAAAATCTTTTCCAAGTTAGATTAGAGATCAGGTTATTGGCAGGTGGCCCTTGATAAGGTTGATAAAGAAAAGGCTGCATTTGCGTGCCACGCAGGCCTGTTTCAATTCAAAGTCATGCCATTTGGCCTGGTCAATGCACCTGGAACTTTCCAGCAACTAATGTCAATAGTGCTATGAATATTGCTATGGCTTACCTGGACGATATTCTGGTGTTCTCAGAGACCCTAGAACAACATTTTGACCACTTGAGACAAGTTTTTGGTCGACTGAGTGGGCACGGGTTGAAGTTAAAACAGCCAAAGTACCAATTCCTAAGTAATGAGACCAAGTACTTAGGATTTATAAGTGATAAGGGAATCAAACATGATATGGATAAAGTAAAAGTGATAAGAGAAATGCCAGGGCCCCAGACAGTAAGACAGGTGAGAAGATTTATAGGGGCTATAGGATATTACAGGCTATAGGATATTTAGACCGGTATTTTCTCGGATAGCGACTCCCTTGATAACGTTGACCAAAAAGTATGCAAGATTTAAGTGGACAGAGAACTGTAGAAGGGCCTTTAATGCGTTAAAAAAACAGCTGACAGCTGTACCCCTGCTGACGTACCCTGATCTGAGCAAGCCCATGGTACTTTACACAGATGCTAGTGAGCAATGTATGGGAGCTGTCTTCACCCAACCCTGTCCTGATAAGGAGAGTCCAGTACCTGGCATACCAGAAGAAGTACCGATATACTTCTTGTCTCATAAACTCTCAGACCACAGCAGAGATGGCCGATGATAGAAAGAGAGGCGTACGCTATTGTATACGCCCTCCAAAAGCTAGATTACTATCTAAGCGGGGCGGTGTTTACTATAAAACCGACCATAAGCCTCTTCAGTATTTGCTGGACACAGATTGGGCAAATAAGAAAATTCAGCAGTGGGCGCTAAAATTAAGCGAGTACAACTGTAAAATCGAGTATCTAGCAGGGAAAGATAACACCTGTGCAGGTTTGCTCTCCAGAATACCCAAGAAGCTAGAAGAGGAGTCCATAACCGTAGAGACAGGGGTAGATGATAGGGCATAACGAAAAACTAAAAGTGAGGGACAATTATGTGAACAATTAAGATTGACTAATGAATTATTTAGGAATAAAACAGAGGATCTGTTACCCTTACGGGAATGGCCCAGTTGAAAGGGCCAGTGCTGCTGATGATAATGGTAATGATGAGGATGATGATGATGATGACGATGAGAATAGAATCCTGGAAACACAGCAGAAGTACAGCATTTAAGAAGACCAGTGAAGTGTTAATAACAAGATCGAAACGGGTGATTACTTTTGTAATAGATTTAAACCCGTATGAGGTGTTACTCAACAGACTGAAGGATGAGATAAGCAAGCTGGGAATAGCTAGAATAAAGGTAGCCCAAAATAATCTAGGAGAGGAAAACTATCTCAGATTGTTGTATTCCTTGGAGGTAGAAAAAGCTGTAATGGAGGTAAAATGAGCCCAGTGTAGGGTGAGGAAAAATTAGCTGAGTTTGCTAATAGTGAAATAATTGAATAAAAATAACCCGGTGTAGGGTGAGGAATATTAGCTGAGGTTGCAAATAGAGAAATAAGTGAGCCCAAACATCAGGTAGAAGTGTTAACAAAAACACCGTTACCACAGGCTATTAGTCTGTTAGATGGTGTATGGGCAGTCAGTCAGTTAAGTGCCATATGTGATACACGCTTGGGCGATCATGTCTCGAAAGAGACATGACTGACTGGGCAGAAGATTATCCCGCAGTAGGTTGCCATTGCTTTCTGCGTTAGACTGGTTGCCGACCAAGGCTATAGAACCCAATCTGTCCTGTTATTTAACCCATAACTGGAAGGAATAGACGGATTAATACCTTTCCCAATGGTATTTGCGCGTAAGTGAATGCAATGAATTCAGCTGGAATTCGAACTCGGCTTCCCGATTTCTCGTTCCGAGCCGATGTCCAATGCACCACAAGTAGCAGTCCAAAAACCGATCAAATTATCCAAGGTATGTGGTAGGGACCCCACTGGGACAATAAAAGCGAGACCGCCGCTGTCCTTATTAGATTTACCACTCAGCATTTGGAGTATCCATATCCTTACCCCCTATTACCAAAGAGAGGAGAAATATGAGAAAAAGGATGTAGTTCTAGAATTGGGTGTGAGTTAGTGTGTTAGAAGGTGTCTATTGACCTTTCATTTAAACTCCTGGAGGTTGTAGCCGTCGGGGAAGCAAGAATGCGGTAGGGAAGTGCGAGAAAAGAAGCTGTTGGAGTAGAAATTGCGGTTACATTTCATCGGTTTCACTGTAAAAGGTTGGGACCTAGTTGCCAATCTAATATCTCGTGCAAATTCACATCTAGGGGGCACCAGTGATTTAAGTTCGTCAGAGCAGAAGCCATGAAAGTATTTATAGAAGAGGCACAGGGAAGCTACGTCCTGCCGGTGAGAGAGATACTGCAGGCGGTCAGCCAAGTCGGTATCAATCACATTACAGATTATTTGCTGTATTTTGTCAAGAACCCCGAGGAGAATAGGAGGGGCACCCGACCAGATGTGGCAGCAGTACTCAATACACGAGCGATGGTGGATTTATATAATTGCAGGATAGATTCAGGCGGAAAGAATTTCCGGGCCCTGCACAGAGAGCCGACTTTCATAGCTGCGGATTTAGCAATGGATAATCATTCCACTTAGTCATTCCACTTGAGGTCCACTGAGAGTGTCAGGCCAAGCAGGCGTAGTGATTTACTCTCTGGGAGGCAAGCCTGTTCCATGCTAATGGGAGGGAGGTGCGGTTGTCTGTGGTGGTTAATTGACAGCAGCTTCGTTTTGGAAGAATTGAATTTTACGAGCCATTTCTTACCCCAATCCACCACGGATTGGAGGTCCTTCTCAAGCTCGGCAGCGAGGTTCGCCTTGTCACCAACACCAGATTTTTGATCGAGGCAAGAGTAAACTGTGGTATCATCGGCGTACATGCCTACTTGTGAGCTTATGGCATCGGGGAGATCATTGATATAGATTAGAAAGAGCGTAGGACCTAGGATAGAGCCTTGGGATACACCTGCGTTTGTAGGGTAGTTCTGGGAGGCATGTCCGTTTAATACCACCTTCAGTGTGCGGTTAGAGAGGAATGACCGAATTAAGTCCAACAAAAGTCCAGTTATGCCATAGCTTCGCAGTTTCTGTAGAAGGCCGCATGCCATACTCTGTCGAATGCTTTAGAGATATCCAAGGCGACAGTTCGGGCTTCACCATTCTTGTTGCGCTGGCTTCGACGTATGAGAGGGGGATGCAGCCAACGCCCATAGAAAACAAATCTCTAACCTCAGCGGAACAGAAAAAATCAGTATCCAAGAACAAATCATGAAAAAAAAACCTCTATTCACACACACACACACACACACACACACACACACACACACACACACACACACACACACCATATTTTTTTATTCCTTTTCAGGTCGACAAAAGGGACTTTTTAATAAAGAACATTTTAGTGGAAATTTTGTTGAAATTGCATAATTAGCTGTGAATAAAATTTAGACAGGACTGAGAATGAAAAAAAAAAGAACTTTTTCCAGTTGTCTGCAGAGATTTTTTAATAAAGAATTTTTATTGAAATTGTATGTTTAGCTTTAAATAAAATTTGGACAGGACCGAGAATGAAAATAGGGAACTTTTTCCAGTTGCCTGCAGAAACATTTTAATAAAGGATTTTTTTAATTAAATTTACATGGTTAGGCAATAAAATGTGTTATTGAAATTGCATGGTTAGGTTGGATACAACGTAGATGAACTAAAGGTCGAAAATGAACCAAAGGTGAAAAATAAACCAAAGGTGGAGAATGAACCAAGGGCGAAAAATGAACTCTTCCAATTGAAGAGACTTTTATTTTTGGTAAAAGACTTTTTCTGTATGAAAAGAGAAAAAGAGGATCTTGTAAAGTTGTATGTTGAGATAGTGTCTCGGATTTATGGTGTCATTTTAATGCTTAAAATGACAGGGAGAATAAAAGAGGGGTGTGACATTATCTCTCGAGGAGATACTTTACCTTGTTTGGTTTAATACAGTGGAGAGTGAGAAATTGATTTTAGTAATATTATAGTTATGCTTTATTGTAATACGCGATGTGAGCTTATGTAAAAAAACTATTTTAATACTATCAAATACTTGTAAAATATAGGGAACAGAAAAATTAACTATTTTAATACTATGATGTCCTTCTAAAATCCGGGGAATAAAAAAATTTAACTATTTTTGGGAAAGAAAAGGAAAAAAATGTAATTTTTCTTCTTTTGTGTTCGAAGCGGATATTTCTTGGTATGGTTAAAATTTTAATAGCCAAAATAAAACGTCAGGATTATTTGATGGAGTCAGGCGAGGTTAAAATCCCTCAACAGACATTTTCTGGGAACAGAATCCTGTGGGAAATTGAAAAATCTGAATATAATGTGAGCTGGCGATACCTCATTCGTCGAACTAACCCTTTCCACAAATCGAGTGGACGGAAAACGATTTCATTGGCCGAAGGTTTCGAGCCGGCTAGATCCCCTGAGAAGATTGAAAAGGGTTATAAAAATAGAGACTTGACGATAAATGTTCAGTTAGCTGGGAGCAAGCCACCAGACGACAGGGAAGCCGCCACCCCACATCACCGCCGCCATCGTCGCCGCCATTGACCACCTCTGATTCGGCAAAACTCGTCAATTTCTGTTAAGAAACCGAAAGAACTTTGTTATTTTTTTAACATCACCTAGAAAACGGACAGCTCCAATTTTAGAGAATACGGAAAAGACTTTAGCGAAATTTAGAAAAGACATTTCTATTTAAGGATTGAAAGCTCTGAGATTTTTAAACTCTCTCTCTCTCTCTCTCTCTCTCTCTCTCTCTCTCTCTCTCTCTGTTGTAAACCACCATTCTGACAATTGTATTATCTGCTCCTGTAAAAAAGAAAAAAAGAAAAGAAGGACAAACATTGTTTTTTTTATAAAGACATTCTCCGAAACACTCCAGGCGTGTTCGACCTTGCTCATTTATTTTATTTTATTTTTTTTTTTTGGTACCACATTTATTTTTTATTTTTTTAACCACGAGTGTGCACCAATGTCCGGACTGGCTCTGATAGCAGGGCGACTCCTAAAATTGCACGACGCCTCCTCTGGGATCAATTCACGACGTGGGACAGTGCCGCATTGTTGCAAGAGACGTCTTGTAAATCAGCTTTTGTGACGACATCATCAGACGAGATCACCACGACCAGCAACAGCGACCGAACTAAAAGGCCAGCCGGGTGGCAGTGTCACAACTGGGATCGTCACGCCCGTCGACGAGAACGAACGTCACATTAGACTGTCAGCACCGGGCATAAAGAGTCACACTTAAACTGGTCTTATTCGTTTTTAATTTGGTAATTTTGGGCCACTTGAGAGAGACGTGACACAACGTCTTTTTTTCATGTGGGGTACCTGACCGCGTACGCCAAGGTACTGGTCAAAACATTACCTATCTACCGCGGTGGATAGGTTCAAAACCAGTCTAAACTGGTCTTATTCAGTCTTAATTTGGTCATGTTTGACACCAGCCCGAAGGCCGGAGCCCAGGGATCTTTACTATTCTCCCTCACTTAGGTCTTTTTTTTAATGTGGGGAACCTGATCGCGTATCCCCAGGTACTGGTCAAAACATTATCTGTCCACCGCGGTGGATAGGCTCAAAAGCGGCTTTAACTTGTCTTAAACTGGTCATATTCATTTTTAATTTGGTCATTTTGGATCCAAGCCCGAAAGCCAGAGCCCATGGATATTTACACTTTTCCCCAATGTCTTTTTTTAATGTGGGGAATCTGAGCGCATACGCCCAGGTACTAGTCAAAACATTACCTATCCACCGGGGTGGATAGGTTCAAAACCGGACTAAAGTGGACTTAAACTGGTCTTATTAGGTTTTAATTTGGTCATTTTGAACCCCAGCCCGAAGGCCGGAACCCAGAGATATTTACTCTTCTTCCCTACTTGAGAGAGATATGACATAATGTCTTTTTTTAATGTGGGAAACCTGAGGGCGTACGCCCAGGTACTGGTCAAAACATTACCTATTCACCGAGGTGGGTAGAATAAAAACCGTTCTTAAACCGGTCTATAACAATATTTTGGAACGGCGATAATTAATTTTATTAATTAATTAATAGCCAAAATCTTCTAATTGCTATCATTGATCATAAGAGAACATACTAAGAGAAAATTTCCTTATCCTCCGAATATGAGCAAAGGAAAACAGAGGTGATTATTTTTATTAACTAATTATTAACTGTAGCTGGAAAATCTTTATCTTTACAAAGTAAGCAGGGACGAAAAATAACGCCTGGTATTTCTCTATTATTGTAAACCCGGAAAGAAAAAGAAAGAAAGAAAAAAACTAAATTAGTTTCAAGCCACGAAACAGTAGATGTCGGTTACCCAAAGAAAGCTAGCGACGGTCATAAAGTAAAGATAAATTTAATTGTTATTTTTTCTGAGTAAAGGATAGGGGATTTCATTTTGAGTCCGATTGTCTGGCTGGCATGACTCGTGAAAAGAATTAAAGATAACAAATGTTTTTATTCCAAGTCAAAGTACTTAGAGAAAAAGTGTTTTCACTGACATCAGGGTAAAACTGATAAGGCATTTTTGTCACTTGAAAATATAGGTGACTCAGAGAATGGATATTAAAAACAGGTGCGTAGAAATTATTATTTGGGTAAGAATGTCGATGGATCCTTGTCAACTTGTTTTGGGCAAAGACAGTTAAAAAAGGTTAATACCTATTGTTTTAAGAAAAAAAAATCCCCGAAATTGTTTCGTGAGAAGGAAACATTTTGAGAAAGAAAATTCGGTTAAGTCTAGCCCAGAAAAGGGGTATGGGAAGATGACGTCATAAGATCGAGAGAGATTCCATTGGTCCTGTGAACAAGCCCCGAAAGAGGGAGATGACTAACAACTGACGTCATGGAAAGAAGACTAATCCCATTGGTTAAACCACAAGCAACAACGAGTATCAGCTAACCCCAGGATTTTATTGGTTGCCGAGACGGGGGATTAGACACCCAGCGACCGTCGGCCCCATACCATGGCATGGGCATAAATACAGGGTCCCGAGGAACCAAAATCAGTTGGCGTCGAGTTGGATCGGAGGAAAGTCCGAAGTTGGACTGGATTGGGACCCAGCGGCGGTTCGAGGCAGTTCAAGTTCAGTTCCAATGACCGGCTTAAAGATGTAACGACGAAGATAGGCACCATGTTGTTGGGCGCCAACCCAAGCCTGCCGGTCAGCCAAAGTTACAAAAAGAAGAGAAGAGAAGAGAATTTACAGACAAAGTTGCAGTTGAAGTCGAAATGACAGAGATCGACAGAAGAGGCCTGATGCCGGCTAACCAGAGTTAAATACAGAAAAGAATTTACAGATAAAGTTTTTGAGATCGACAACTGAATGCAGTTTGCAGTTGCTGTTGCGAGAGTTGCAGCTCGAGTGGCAGAGAGTTCGATTTCCCGGTCCAGAAACGTAATGACCAAAGACAGTTCCCAACCGAAGAAGTAAAGAGACAGAGAGATGATTGCCATGCTGTTGGGTGCCGACCACAGAGAAGCCTGTCGTCAATCAACCAACCAGAGTTAAGAGACAGACAAGAAGAGAATTTTCAGACAAGTCTGAAATTGCTAACTGAAAGAGAATAACCCAGCACTTCGGCAATTTCAGTAACATTCCGGAAAACAAACAAGTTGACTAGACTTATATAACGAACTTCTGTTCGAAGCAGCGAGCTGCGGCCAGCCAGAATCCTTGTTATTGCTTAGGAGAATAATTCGATTTACCTAAGAAACTTCCGTTCCGCTACCAGTTGATAGAAGCAGGGATGGGAAATTATCCCGAAGAGCATATTGTGTATATTCCACTTATTTTTCCGGGTGGTGGCATATTTGGTGCTGTTTAGACAAAGAGACTATTGTGTATAATCCGTATATAAAGACGTTATTTTACAACACTTTTCAGCCGTCGGTCCACTTATTTTCCTTGGTTTTATAATTCTTTCTTTTATTACTCAATTGTGTGCACACTTCCCGGCTTGGTTTAGTTCGACAGAGAGACAGCTAGTGGAAACTCATGTGACTACCTTGTGATTACTCAACACAACGTGGGACAAGAGAGAAAACAGTGACAGAGTCAATCTACGACCAGCTGGCTGGATCGAAACCAACAGTGACAAGGCCGGGATGGTGCCACAGGTCTTAATTTGGTCATTTCGAACGCCAGCCCTAATGCTGGAGCCCTGGGATATTTACTCTTCTCTCCTAATTGGGAGAGATGTGACACAGGGTCATTTTTTAATGTAGGGAACTTGAGCGCGCACGTCCAGGTACTGGTAAAAATATTACCTATCCACCGCGGTGGATAGTTTCAAAACCGGTCAAAATGTTTCTTAAACTGGTCTTATTAGCTCTTAATTTGGTTATATTGGACTCCAGCCCGAAGACTCGGAGCGCAGGTGAAGACCAGAACGCAAGGATATTTACTCTTCTCTCCAATTTGAGAGAGATGTGACACAAGGTCGTTTTTTTAATGTGGGGAACCTGAGCGCGTACGCTCTGGTACTGGTCAAAACATTACCTATCTACAGCGGTGGGTAGGTTTAAAACCGGTCTAAACTAGTCTTAATTTGGTCAATTAGGACCCAGCTGAAAGGCTATGGCCCAGGGACATTTTCTCTTCTTCCACACTTGAGAGAGTTGTGACACAAAACTTTTTTTTATTGTGGTGATCCTGAGCGCGTACGCCCAGGTACTGGTCAGAACATAATCTATCCACCGCGGTATATAGGTTCAAAACCGGTCTTATTGTGTCTTAATTTTGTCATTTTGGACCACTGCACGAAGGTCGGATTCCAGGGATATTTACTCTTCTCCCCCACTTGAGAGAGATGTGACACAACGTCTTTTTTTAATGTGCGGAACCTGAGCGCGTACGCCCAGGTACTGGTCAAAAATTACCTATCCACCGCGGTTTATAGGTTCAAAACCGGTCTAAACTGGTTTTCAACTGGTGTACTTCGGTCTTAATTTGGTCATTTTGGACCACAGCCCAAAGGCGGGAGCGCAGGTGAAGGCCGGAGCGCAGGTATATTTACTCTTTTCCCCCACTTGAGAGAGATGTGACAGAAGGTATTTTTTTAATGTGGGGAACCTGAGCGCGTACGCCCAGGTACTGGTCTAAACATTACCTATCCACCGCAGTGGATAGGTTCAAAAGTCAAAACCGGTCTTCAACTGGTCTTATTCGGTCTTAATTTGGTTATTCTGGCTGGACCCCAGCCCGGAGGCCGGAGCGCAGGGATATTTACTCTTTTCCCTCACTTAAAGAGATGTCACACAAGGTCTTTTTTAATGTGGTGAACCTGTGCGCGTACCTTCAGGTACTGGTCAAAACATTTCCTATTCACCGTGGTGGATAGGTTCAAAACCGGTCTAAACTGGTCTTAATTTGGTCATTTTGGACTTCAGCCTGAAGGCGATTTGCCTCTGCTGACCTTCTTCAAAGCCGCTTAGACTTCACCCTCCGTAATCTCTCCCTCGCAGCTAGCTGCATCAGCCGTCAAATGCCGGGGGAAGTCAGCCAAATAGCTGCAAAACTCCTCATCCCGGAGACCAGACTCCTTGGTAAACAGAATCTCGAAATGCCGCCGAAACGCCTCGCACATATTGTCAGTCGACTGAAGAGCATGTACCTTCGGGTTGCGAACCTCTCGAATGTTTAAGCAAAGGAACTGGTGCTAGAAATAAGCTTTATATAGTTTTGCTTTAAGTCTCTCTAAAATCTTTATTCAAAGATGTAATTTTCTATTTTATGGATTTAGAGCTTAAAAAAAACAAAAAAAAAATATTCAAATTATTTTTTTAAATGATAATAAATAATATACAAAAAATATATTAAATAATAATTCTAATATATTTTTTAAACTATATCCAAGTTCGTGGAAGTATATTTTTAAAAAAAGCGAAAATCTTGAAAATTATTAAATTTCTCTAAAATTCGCTCCATCTCATTCTCATTTATCATTTCAGTTCAGTGTCACTAACCATAACATAGTGCAGCATACAAAATCCCTGTCGATTTCTCAAGAAAAATAAAATTTCCATTTAGGCTAATTACCAACTGACGGGGCTAAAAACAAAGCGAGTAATTTTGATAATCTTGTTTTTAGTCAATCATTTTCCAGTTAAAGATCGCGCGAAGGTTTCTTTGTAGCATCGGAAGAAAGGAAGAATGAATACCGTATCAGATAACATCTCTACTAAAGGTAATATTATTGTTTTTAAGAAAATTAAAACTTCCTTAAAAACAATATTTCGTAATTTATTGGTATTTACTATTTAAAATATTTTGTTTGCCTTACAAACAGATAATTATTAAATTTAATTTAATCAAGTTTATCATCTTTTGTCAAAACAATTCAAAAAAAGTTTGTTTTCTTGTCTGCAAATCGTAATTGCAAAACAAAAAAAAAGTAATAATAAATTAAATAAATAAATAAAAAAAGAAAAGAATAACTAGAAATCATTCTTCCTGTGAATTTAAAATTATTAAATATACAAATTCTTTGAAAAAAAAAAGTTGAATTTTTCAAATTATTTTTCTTACACTCACTCATTTAATTTTTTCTAAAATTTCAGTTGTCTGGTTGTATGACAGCATTTTATTTTGTATTTATTCCATTTTCAATGACATTCGTTTGAAATACACTTTTTTTTTTGCATAGTATAAAAAATTAGAACTATATTTTCCAATTTGTGAAAAAAAAGAAACAACTATCCAGAAAATGAAGAACACGCTTTAGTCATAAAACATCCCCCCCCAAAAAAAGCTTCTCCCCAAAACACGTTTTATTTATATTTTTTACACAATGAGTAAAAATGAAATTCCATATTCGTCGAATATTTACTCTGTTTTAAATATTTCAGTTATTATTTGTGATTATTGTTACTTTTTTTTTTCTTGGGAGGGGACAAATAATTTTCTTTTTTCTAAAAACTAACCTTGTATCGGGCGGGTGGATAAAAAAACAGGTTTGAAATCCAAATTTACAAACCCATTTTGAATGCAAATTCTACTAACTAATGAAATAAAAAAAATAAAATAAAATTGAGATTTAAAAAAAAAAAATGAATAATTTCCGAAGTTAAAATGACATGAAAAAGCATTTATGTATTTTGATTTTTGACTTTGGAAATTACTAGTTTTCCTTTTTTAAAAGGGAGTTCTCGGCTATGGCAACCAGAGAATGTCGTGTTCCGGGTTTGATTTGGTTGTTTTGTGGGTATTGAACGAGTGAGTTAAAGCCACTTTTTGATGTGGCCTTAACTGAGAAAAGTTTCTTAGAAATCTGTTTTTAACGACTCTGATCTTCAAACTGTCGTAAAATTGGAGCTTTGTCTCTTTCAAGACATGATCGCCCAAGCCGAGCGTGTATCACGTATGGCACTTAACTGATTGACTGTAAGTGTAATGTAAATGTAACATATTAACAAAAAAAAAATAAAATAAAATAAAAAATAACTGAACCAGCACACCGTGCTGGTTTAGTTCATCCACGTCACTACCGAATGGGACACACGCTCAGTTAAAATGTTAACACCGTAGCAATATGGCACAAGGCTAAAAGTATGAAGCGCCGAGCTAGGATTTTAAATTAAGTTATTTTGAATTTTTAGAATGCAAGCCGCAAGAAGACGAATGCAAGCCGCAAGAAGACGATTTTTAAAAATTTTTTTAAATCGTTAATTTTAAACGTTAAAAATTTGACACACATTGAGTTCGAGTTCAGTGTTTTTCAATTGATTTAAATTTTAAATATTTTAATTGTTTAATAATTTTTTTAAAAACAATAACTGTTAATTTAATTATGAATTCAAATTTTAAAATTTAATGTTGAATATTTTTGATGGTCTTGTTAACAAATCATTTTTTCGAGTAACAGATCGCTTGAAGAAGTTTATATTTAATTTATTTTTTGCTGCATTGGAAAAAAACGATAAAATAGATCTTTTTCTTTCTTTTTTCACTGTGTCAAATAACCTCTCGACTAAAGGTTCTGGTTATAATCGTTATTATAAGTATTATGATGGAAAATTGAAAATTTAAGACTTCCTTAAAAACATATTTCATAATTTTGGTATTTAAAGGTTTTTTTTTTGTTCTCTTTACAAACAGGTAAATAATAATTGTTAATGTTGGTATTTGAAATATTTTCAAGGTTATTGTTATAGTTTAAATCATCTTCTTTGTCAATGAGTGTAATCTCCTCCTATAACTTATAAGAAACCACGAATGATCCCCCTTTCCCGCTAGGACTGACGGCCATTAAGACTCTTGACTTTGCAAATACTATACGTGTATTTTGTTGGTGAATAAAACCGATATCAACGGTATACTCGTCTCAACTCGTCAATCACACTATCTTCTATTCACTTCAGTTATCATTTATTTATTCGTCGTGTTTGCAATAGAACTTATATCGGTTGTAACTAAATTTTTAGCCTAAGTTAACAGGAAAAAAATTAAAAAATAGCTTTTAACAAAATCGATATATTTTTCTAAAAATAACTTAAGATCCTCCTCGTCATACTTTAGGCTTTGTGCCACATTGCTACTAAGATTTTTCTACTCGTAAAAAATAGGTTGGTTTTGTTTTTAGTTGCATATCAACCTCTTTTGAAGACATTTTTTTTTTATTTTTACGGCTTCAACTAAAAAAAATATATAATTTTATATGCCCTCAACTACTAGTCTAAGTACTGTTGGTAATTTTACCATATGTATTGTTGTTGATATTATTGATATTTTTACTGTAATTTTTTTTTTTATGCTTTCATAGTGACTTTTTTTTTCTTTTTTGAAGCTTCACTATTTGCTCATAGCTGGGACCCTAACATGTGCTGCCACCCTAGGTCATTGTGAACCCAGTAACAACAGTAATGGAGAGGTGATTCCATGCTACTCAAAAAAAACTTTCAATCTCCTGATCAGAAGCCTTGCTGCCAGACGTAGTTTATGGAACAAAATAGTGGAGAAATATTTTTCAAATGATTTTTGCAAATTCCTTAGACTTGTCATAATTAAAAAAATGTTAATTTTGTGTATATTTTTTAATCATTTTAGGAGGGCTATTTTGATAAAATTAATACAAAGTAAAATCAATCCCTAACTTTGTACAGTTATTGTCTTAACGTGAGAAAGCCCATTAGGTTAGACTTAATGTCTAGAAACAGTTTTTCTATTATTAAGAATTAAAATTTTCTTCTGCAAAATATTCTCATATTAAACATATGGCAACAGAACAAAGAAGGAATGATGGAGGTTTAGGAAATAAATAATTGTATCATCAATGAAAAAATACAAGTGGTAAATCGGTGTTAATGTCTCTCATTGAAAGAAAGAGAAGTAGTGTCATAAAAGGTTGTCTGTAGTGAAGCTGAGGTAAGGAATGGACATTGACTCGGCAAACTTTTTGTATGTGTGCAAACAACAAATACAATGAGGAGACGAAGGCAAAGATGATGAGTTTCAAATTCAATTTTTATCGTGATAAAATTGATGAGCAAACAGTAGAAAATCAGAAAAGACTGGAATGTTGGCAGGATCAGCTGATAACGTCAGTGTCTGGTATGAAAGGCACAGGCTGGAAAGTCATCAGCATCTAGCAGGATTGACACTGGCTGGAACATTGTTGATCAGTAGAAACACCACATATACAGTACAGGCTGGGAAGTTGTCATTCGTCAACAGGAACATTGTCGTTGGTTGACAGGAACATTGTCAGTGTCTGGCAGAATCAACACAGGCTGGAATGTTGTCAACTGGCAGAAACGTCGCATGTATGCCTCAGGCTGGAATGTTGTCAGTGTGTGACATGAACAGCGCAGGTTAGAAAGTTGTTGATTGGTAGGTACATTGCAATCGAGAAAGTCGTTAACGTCTGGCAGAATCAGAACAGGCTGGAATATTGAGGTCTTGTAGTCTGAGGAGGCCGGGTTCAGCTGGAGCCTAGCACAATTAAACTCCCAGGCAAAATGGGCAATCTAGCACATGTGCGCTTCAGCTGTGTGCTTTCTTGTGTTTTGCTTCTTTTGCAGGATCAGACTGATTATATGGTCATCTTCTTTGTAATGGGATCTCAAGTAGACTAAAGCATTCTACATTTGAAGCAGAGTCAAGCCTAAACTGGGAACTAGTTGCTAACTGAATCATAATGTGCTCCAGCAATCAACTGTGGGTAGCGGGATTGCTAATGAAGTATATACCTAGCTGGAGTTGGCCAGAGAGTGGAAAAGTGAGTATCTGAAAACAGATACTACAGTTTGTTCCTACTTTTTGTGCCAAGAAGAACTAGCTCTTGGTGAAAATGACACTGATAATAAGGTTCGGTTCTCGGCAACATCTCCTGGTTGCTGATTTTTGCATGTGAGGTCAAAGTTGCCCTTTGTTAAAAATCCTAGTGAGTGGAAGTAGTAGGTTGTGACATGTCTGTGGAGGTGTATGTACGATAGGGAGGGTGAGATGTAACTTACTCTGGTGAGGGCCTTTAGTGGGTGTCATTGGAGATGGAAGTTTACTGTTGACAAGTGTTGTGAATCATGTTTAGTGTGCCAGCTGACTGTAAGATATCCCTTTCTTTTTCTTAGGCTACAATTTTTCTTTGTTTCTTTAGGTGTGAGTAGTTGCCATTGGTGAAAATTTTGGATTGTATTTTTCTTTGAGTATGTAAGTGAAACGAAAACTATGTGTGGAGCCTATGCACAGTTAATAAAGTTTTTAGTTCATGGGTTTCAGAGTGTACACATCCAGCTAGTGGTGGAAATTTATATAACATGAATAAGAAAAAAAATCTGGTTTTAGGAAGATTGTAACAGCTACCCTAGATAGTCTGATTCATGGATGGTTTAGTGTGATGTGTGTATGATGTGGTGTTGTTGTTTTTTATTATTATTATTTTCTTTTTTTCAAGTGCATAATGAAAAGTATATTCAATGGAATATCAGGTTGGATGACTGTATATGATCATTAAATCTGGGGTCCTCATATGGTTGTTAGATGGAGGTGCAAAGTTGGGTGTTGCTTGAAGAGTATGTGGATGAGGGGACTAAATTGTATAATTAAGATGTTCAGGCCATGGTACAATGCAACATATGTGAGTGCAATAGATCTAACTAGTTTTACTAAGGCTGTTTGCAATTTGGAGTAACATGTTGTTTGTCTTGATGACATTGTAATTATCTGTCCAAGGCAGCTGGAATATGTCCTTGTCAAGAAGTTACTTAGTAATTTTAACAAGCTCGGTAGAAATGTTTTATGTTGCACATAGCATCATGTAAGGATTGTAGTTGCATGTAGTCTGTTGAGGTCTGGGATGTGTGTGCAATCGTGATTAAGGCAGAGGTGAGTGCAGTCAGCATCTTTTGAAGTTCATCAGTGATTCTAGCTTGTTTGCTTGTGGGTTTCTGGTTTGTTTTCAGTTTGGGAATAGTTACTTGTTACTCTTTGATTAATTGTAGCATTTCGTAGTGAGTATATATGGTGTAGTCCATTTCCCTGTTCTGGTTGCATGCTTCTGACACCAGTTATATTAAATGTATGGTGTCAGAACCTGTTATATTAAATGTATGGTGTCAGAACAAAGAAGAAATGACATAGGTTTAGGAAATAATTATATTAATGAAAAATACAAGTGGTAAATCAGTGTAAATGTTGAAAGAAAGAGATAAGTTGAGTTATGAAAGGTTGTCCGCAGAAGGCGTACAGTAAGAGAAAGAGGATGAGTTGTGATTTACTATGGTGACAGCCTTTAGTGGGTGTCATTGAAGATGACAAGTGTTGTGAATTGTGGCTGGCGTGCCAGATGACTGCCTAAGAAGCTCCTTTGATGGGTTTTTATATCCTTTTCTTAGGCTCAGGTTGGCTTTAATTTTTCTGTTTCTTTAGGCGGGAGTGGTTGCTATTGATGAAAATTATGAATTGTATTTTTCTTTTAGTATGTAAGTGAAACGGAAGCTATGTGCAGAGCTGATGCACAGTTAACAAAGTTTTAAGTTCAGTCTTGGGTTTCGGAGTGTTCACATCCGGCAAGTGTTAGAAATTTGTATAATATGAATCAGAAGAAGATCTGGTTTTAGATTATAACTGTTATGGTGCTCTTCTATGAGGAATGGACTTTTACTCTTGCTATATATAATTACCGAGAGCTAGTATGCATTTAAAGACTGTTACTAGTCAGACAATAAGAAATGTAACTGTACCGTCCAGACTTACTTATTTCTATTTCTTATTAATAATACTTATTTTGTGCATATGTTCTTGTTATACTAATATACTGTTTTGAACCTACCTCCTGTGTTCCATGTTTTACTTTCAGCCAAACCAGTCACTACAACTTTGCACTACATATATTTTCAAATTAAAAAAAAACAATGAGTTAGCAACAATTCATGAAAAAGAAATAATTTTTGGTGATTTTTTTTTTTAAATCTCTAATTCTAAAAATAGAAATTTTTAGACAACTGTAGCAATTTTTTTTCAAAAATTTTATCATACACTTCTCAAAAGTATATGTAACAGAGGAACCTTGTTTTTTATAATATTTATTTGCACTTGTTAAGTGTTAATTTTAACTTTACACTACTAAAATAAAAAATTTATATACTTTTTCCAAAATAATACTTTTAAATAAAGAACAAATGGATACATTTTTAATTAAAGAACAAAGATTTATATAAATTTTTAAAAAAATTGTTTTTCACATATACTTTTTAAAAAATTTATACAAATCTTTGTTCTTTAATAAAAAATATCCATTTATATCCATTTATTCTTTATTAAAAGTATTATTTTTGCAAAACAAAAATAGACTTGACCAGATGATTGGGAGAATAGGGTTTGGGAAAAATAACAGAAAGTCGAAACTTATTAATAGCTACAGGAAGATGTGAAGGGCCATGATCGCCTATGTTCTTAAGGGACACAGCACTTAAAAGAAGATCTGTTTATTCACTTAAGATAATTAATAATTGTTCCTCAATTTTTGTAAATCACCAACAATTTCAGAATTATAACATTTTTGGATTTACCTTTTATCTGTTTGCTTTACTTTTCCTTTTTCTTTGTGGATGAGTTGAATATTTTTAAAAGGCCAAATTTTCACCCCTCAACCTCCTACTAATTCTTAATATATTTTTGTAATGTAATACACATTTCAGTACAAGCCACAATACTTATACCAAAAATCATTACTACTCAAAACAATTTTCAATAACTGGACCACATTTTGGAATTATAATTATGTGTTAAGAATTATTTTAAGTAGATCAAAAATATTTTTTAAAAAGCAAATATCAACAGTTTTAAGTTTTCTGAATTAAATCAGAAAAGGAATAATTTTTTAATTTCACCCAAAACAAGGCTTGAGAATCGCTCAAGGTAGAGGGTTACAGTCAAAATAGTTGTGATGAATGATATGAATAGTTGTGGTGAGGAACGATAACAATTGACCTTTAATTTGTGGAGGTCAACATGGAGGTGTTATGGACAGCAACCATGTGTGAATTTGTCCTCAGTGATAGTTCTTAGAAAAAAACTGAGTGAAACTTTCTTACATGGAGGAAATGAATGACTCAACTCCATGGAAGTTTCTGAGTATGGACTATATGGAAAGGTCGGAACTGTTTGAACGAAAGAATTGAACATTTGGCATGTGTTATGGTTATTTACCGATGCACACATGAATTCTTCCAAAGTATAAATAAACAGCAGTTTCTGCTTTGTGCAGAAGAGAGGAGTCTATTCTAGCAGATAGCTCTTTCAGCCGGATCAATACAGTCATTTTGTATATGTTTGTACTACTGTTCTTTGTTAATATATTTAATTCTATTTCCATCTTTGTGTCTTTATTTCTGGCCTCGAACCAGGCCGCAACACCATAGAAATAGCAACAATAACAGCAGGTTTATAATGTTGCATCTGTGGGAAAAGAGGTTATATAATAGTGTGGCAACCATGGTTCAATGTTTTACTGAATGATTGAATATAACAAGGCAGTAACCCTGGTTCAGTATTTTATTACTCAATGACAAGTTGAAGCAGAAAATAATTAATATGAAAGAGAAAAAAATAATTGAGAAAACTTGGAAGTATTATATCTTTTTGCACACTCTGGTGATGATGTCTGTCAGCATTTAACTAAGAGTGGGTGTTATGATTCGTTATTCCAGACAGTTGTTACCAAGTTTGCTTGTCATATCACGAACACAGTTATGATGCAGAACCAATTGTACACTGGTAGATATCTGGTTAATTTCCCACACAGGGAAAAGATACTCAGACAGGTGAGTATGTGGGAACTTACTCTTGCATCTCCATCAAAGTTTACCCTGCTCCACCCAGGCATGCAAACCCAGCATGTGTGTACCATTCTTTAGTCACTCTGGATTCTTGCTAGTTGGTTTTAATCTTTCCAGGTGTGCTCTTTCATAGGCAACAGGAAACACTCTCTCATTGACGAATGTGTCATTGATGTATGAAGATATGGCCCTTTCGATGGTTTTGTCTTGTGTAACCATGGCATTGAGGATTGACTGCATGATCAGTGATGCCACATTGAGCTCAAACTCCAAATACCTTTGCCTTTTTCTACATTTTGAAAGGGCCAGAAAGATGTGTCTACATGGCACAATTCAGCATGGTGGCATCTGACTCTTCTTGTTGTGACTCACACAAATTTTGCAAGAAAACATCTGCATTAGCTGTATATGTGTCATCATATCAGTTTCTGATAAGCCATAACAGTGCAGATGTTCTGCTTGTTTTTTTACAACACAGTCAAGTGGGATTAGGCTCTTAGAGGTTTAAACTCTGAAGAAGTGTTTGGAAGTAGCCAACCTTTATTTATGCAGGTCTGCAGCTCATGAGTGTACTCCTCCTTGAGCTTCTTTCATGTGGAATACTCTGGTATCTGGTTCTTTAGCATGTGTGATGTCTGGTCACCAGACCACTTCCAAGATACAACCCAGATTTTCCTGTTCAGGTCACATTCTGCTTGAAAATCCGGCTTGTTGATGGTGATGCCTGCACACAAAGGTCAGTCAAGTTGAGAAAAACTCAGAGTGCCACTGTTGGTTACACACACTGTGCCCAGTTTCTTGATAAGATCAACTTCAAGCAACAGATTGTACTCTAGTAGCTTCTCATCTACAAATAGAGCTTTAGCATCAATAACGCACATGTCTTGCAAACCAAGTTTAACAAGTCCGACTGCACAGCACCTGTGTGTCAACAATGAGCATGTCCACTTCTTTCCTCTTTCAGAAGTGGCAAAGTGTTCTGTGAACAACCCTTGTCCACCAAGGCTACACACTTGATCCCATTGATGTATCATTCAGATGGGGTTCAAGGAGCAGACTGGTGCTGAAGTCTTTTCCCTTGTTTTTTCTAGGACAATATTGGGATATATAGCCTACCTTGTCACACCTGTATCAGTGTTGTCCTGGTAGAAAGCTTCTTCATTTTGTCCTGCATTGTGAGTGCTGCTACAACTGCCAGACACTTCTCCACTACTTTGTCCTTTATAAATGCTGGTCCTAGAGCCAACAGCTGATCAATTGCTAGTGTGTCTGTCTGTGTGAAAGCCTGAAGAAGCCATTTCAATACTAATATAACAATGCTAATAATTTTCGCAACTCTACCAAATATACCTTGACCTATTCCCAGTGACAAAGATATCACTTGGTGATTTGCTCATATGGCACAATACTTCAGAAGCTTAGTCCATTTCACATGCTTAGTCTACAAACCTCAAACAAGCTATTTTGACTAGATGGTAGGTATGAAGTTTGACCTAAGGCTGATTTCTGATTCTGATTTTGGGACCATGGTGGTTTGGATAAAAAAAGTGGAACTGGTATGTGAACTATATAAGGTGAAGAGGCTTGAACATGTCATACCCCTTTGACTGACTTGGGGAGTGTTTTCAGTGTATCAACATAAGACCAAGGAGAAAAAATCTGATGCAGCCTGAATCAAGGGTACATTTTGCTGCTGATGGCTTCACAACACACAAGCAGTTTCAAGCATGTAAATTGCACTTGGATGAAACTTGATTTTTTTTAAAGAGAACTGCTGAACCAGGCAATGGTATGTATTGCCTGGCCTTGTGAAGAGGCACCTGTGATCATCCTCCAGGATAGACAGACTATTTCTTGAAAATCTTCTGGCCTAAACCCAGGCATTTATGAAGGTCAAGTCAGCAATGGAGGAATTGATTATAGCTTCTGTGAACCCACACAGAGTAATCAGATTTCTCCTATGTGAGTGATACCTGCTATAAATGTATTGAATGTACTCATTTGGCAAAGGACTGCATGCAGAAAGGTAAACAGATTACCCATACTGCTGTTGCAATAGCAAGATCAGCCATATGGCTTGAGATTGTCCAGAAAACAAGGCTGTTGACAAGATATCAGTGCCTGTCTCTTTTCCAGACAAAGTGTGAATGAGGTACTACCAATCATCACAGTCTATGTCAACAGAACACCATTCATTTCTCACATTCCTTACTGAGATCAAAACTGTGTCTCTTCTGATCAAATCAGGATGTGAAGGTGACTGCAATAAATTGAGATATGTGAGTGTGTTGCAGAGTCAACACTGTTAGGATATGCATGGAAGCTGAGAATGCTGCTGCTTTCAGTGTGCTAGTCATGAAAGATGTCAGTGAAATTCAACTTACTGCTTGGTATCAATGGGTAACCAAAGACAAAAGCGAAGAATGCTAATTGGTCAATCGACCATGGTGTTGGTATGATAAAAGAGGGCTGAAGCAGGGGGTAAGGGAGAAAAAAATCTTGACAGTGATGTGTGCGAGAATTTAAACAACAGTTGACTGGAAATCAAAGTATTTAGTGTTGTACAAGCAACGTCAGAGAAAATGCAAGCTCATTTATGAACCAAGTTTGCAGGAAGAAGCTGCTTGAATGAAACTTACACCGATAGAATATAAAAGAAATGAGGTTATTTCACTACAATGTGCATGATATGGTGGGTCTTAGCCATTAGGATTAAAATTTGTGGAACTTAAGAATGTAGTTCATCTTTCCATGGAAATAGGGAGAGTCTTGGGATTTTCCAGTCCAACCAGTCAGCACACAACTTGCTATTAGTCTTATTATACTAAGCTGGACAAAAGCCAGCATAACAGAATGTACAATTTTGAACTATTTCAACGTGAGGAGGGGAGATTCATACCATTTTCAAGGAACAAAATGCTGCTACTATGTGTCATGTATTGAGATAAGTATACTTATCTCAATAAGTATATAAGGATACTTATTTTCCTTTGTACCAGATACAAGCCACTCTGACTTCACTTGCTTCTATGTAATTGTTCACTACAGAACTGTTACTTTGGGGAACATTCCCAGGAAGATGCTTCCCTGATCACTACAATCTTAACCTATTCCAACCAGAGTCAACCGTTATCTATTCTACATATCCTCATAAAATGTACCTCTTACACTGTAACCCTATACCTTGAGTGGCTCTTGGTTTTTGTACAAGGTGAACATCATTGTAAAAAAAAAAAGATAGCAAGCCAATCATCCATGACAGTGTTTGATATTCACTGCTTTTCAAAAATGTGTCAAGGTCTTCAGCATCTCTGTCAACATAAAAAAATTGTTTACAATTATTAAAAGAACAGAATTGTTCTACAGGAGATAAAATGACATTCTTATAATATTTTTACTTTAGAACACAGAGCACACTAACTTCATAGTATTTTTTATTTTAATTGTTTAACAGCATATAAGCTCTATATGAGTCATTTAATAGCAAAATTTAATTTTCTTGTGAGTTTTGAAGTTTTTTTTTGTTTTTTTTTTTTTAATCATTTGATCCCGAGCAAAGCAGAATGCCACTGATGAGCGTGGTGGGGGTGCTACATAACTGTAAAAAGATTAATTAGAAAAGAGTGAGGGGTACAAACTAGTTAGAAAGAAGCAATAGAAAGCTTAGAATGCAGGTGCGATGACAGATACATAGGTGGAGAGAAAGGGAAGGATATACCGGGGTGGGGAGAGAGCTAGAGTCCAGTGGTTAATAGATGAGTATTGACATTGCATTTAAATTTCTGGAAGTTGTAGCCGTCAGGAAAGCAAGAATATGGAAGCGAGTTCCACAGGCGGGAAGTGCGAGAGAAGAAGCTGCAGGAGTTTAATTGTCGTCTGCATTTGGCTAACCTGACTGTGAATGGGTGGAACCCAGTTGCCAGTCTGGTTGCATGAGTAAACACCTGTTGAGGAGGCACCAGTGACTTAAGTTTGTCCGAGCAGAAGCCATGAAAGTATTTGTAGAACAGACAATGGGAGGCCACATTTCGACGGCGGGGAAGTGGCTGCAGTCAAGCCGCCAGATCAGTACCTATCACATTACAGACTCTCCTTTGGAGCCTATTGAGAACACTGAGGAGAATGGCAGGGGCGCCTGACCATAAATGGCAGCAGTACTCCATGTATGGACGGATGGTTGACTTGTATATATGCAGGATGGATTCAGGCGGAAAAAACATCCTGGATCGACATAGTGACCCAACCTTTTTAGCAGTAGATTTAGCTATGGATTCGATATAGTGGCTCCATTTGAGGTCTGAGGAGAGGGTAAGGCTGAGGAGGCGTAGTATATTGCTCTCACTCTCTCGCTTGGTCCATGCTTATGGGAGGCAGGAGAGGTTACCTGTGATGGTTGACAGACAACAGCTTGGTCTTAGACAAGCCACTTCTTGCCCCAATTCACCATAGAGTGTAGATCCTGTTCAAGGTCAGCAGCAAAATTATGTCTGTCCGCCACGACAGGTTTCTTACTGGTGTGGGAGTATATTGTGATGCCATCTGCGTAGATGCCTACTTGGGACTTGATCTCATCTGTGAGGTCGTTGATGAAAATAAGGAAGAGCGTCGGGCCCAGGATAGAGCCCTGTGGGACGCCAGCATTCGTGCTGTAGGATGAAGAGGCATGCCCATTCAAAACGACCTTCATTTTGCGGTTATTTAAAAAAGATTGGATTAGGTCAAGACGGCGACCGATAATACCATAACCCCGTAGCTTGCATAGGAGGCCAGAGTGCCAAACCCAGTCAAAAGCCTTGGAGATGTCCAGAGCAACCGCGCGAGCCTCGTCAGACTCATCAAGGGCCTGGAGCATGTACTCCGTTACGGTTGTTAGCAAGTTGGCCATGGACCTGGCAAAGCGGAAGCCATATTGCCTGTCAGAGAAGAGTTTGTTGGCAGTAAGATGTTGAACTATTTCAGCATTGATTATGGCCTCGAATACTTTCCTGAATATCGGTAGAAGACTGATAGGGCGATAGTTGGATGGGTCCGAGGGTTCACCACAATTCTTGTTGTTCTGCTTTCACAATTGAATACATGGGAGATAATACTCCGCTTTTGTGCATTACATGTTTGTGTAGGCATAATTACTAAAAGTGATATGTGTGTGGTTTTGTTTAAGCTGTTATATTTTGGAATGCAGTTTAATTTCTTTAAGAAATTATAGGATATATGAATTAATGTCATGAATGAGTTCTTTCATAGTGTTTGATTTTGTTCAGCAGCATATCAACCTCTGAGATATTTAATACCTAAATCTAAATATATTTTGAACACAATTTTATAGCTTCAAGTAAATATATTTTGAACACAGTTGTATTCCTTCAGTTATAGATGAAATGTATTGTTGGTAATTTTAATATAAATATGTATTGTTGACATTCTTTTATGTAAAATATTTCTGGTATTTTTACTATAAAAATGTATTTTTATGCTTTTAAAGTGTTTTGTTTTTGTTTCAGGGATCACTATTTTTCTATAGCTTGGACCCTAACAAGTACTGCCATCTCAAATAAAAAAAAACAACTAGGGGGTGTTTCCATACCCCTCAAAGCATCAAATCAGAGGCCTTGCTGCCTGATGTCATACTCAGGACTAAACTTGGCAAGGGACAAGAACTTCATTTAATTATAGTTTTATCAGTATCAGTACTGACCTGTTAAAATTTTAACTCAAATATATTTTACGACCATAATTGAACAAGTTTCAAATATCTGGCTATGCTTTTCTAATCTATTGATATGAAACAGGAAATAAGATTTATGTTGCATTAGATACCATTATCTGATGCTTCCTTATTCTCTACCAGAAATGGAAAGTTTTATTACTGTATTGTTATCTATGTTGAGAAAAGTGAAATGACAAAATAGAAAGGAAGAAAAACTGCCTTTTCAAATTTATCTTAGGCAAAAGTCATCAATCTTTTAAAATTCATTTGTCTTCAAATTGTCCATCCACATTGAAAGTCTAGAAGCATATAAATACTTTCACGACTTCTGCACTGATGAACTTAGATCATTGGTGCCGCCCAGGTACGAATTTACATGAGATACTAGATTAGCAACTAGGTCCCACCCTTTTACAGTGAAACAGATAAGATGTAACCATAATTTCTACTCCAACAGCTTTTTTCTTGCGCTTCCCGCCTGTGGAATTCCCTTCCACATGCCTGCTTTTCCAACAGCTACAATCTCCAGGAGTTTAAATGTAAGATCAATAGACATCTCCTATCACACTAACTTGCATTTATTCTCCCAACACTCTCACCATCTACCCAACCCTCATTCTCAGTATCTTTACCCGTCTATCACCCTCCTTCTGACATTTCCTATATCTAACCATCCTTTCTCACCACTTTCCTCTTTATATAGCATTTCCTATGTCTAACCATCCTTTCTCACTTTCCCCTCTATGTAATCCCCTGCGCAAAACTTATGATTGTCCTCTTTTTTTTTTTTTTCAAAATTTGACTTAATCCATTCATTTTTCTTTCAGTCTACGGTTTCGCTTTAACTGGAAACAACTATTGCTTTTTAGTCTTTCGTGTCAACGTCTAAAGAGTGTGAGCTCCAGGATCATGGATTAGTTTTAAAGCTTTCATTATACCTGAGCAATGCCGGGCTATACTGCTAGTTTTAAATAATTGACATTTATTAACATCTGTTTTATAAGAATGATTCTTTTCTCCAGAAAATATTTTCAATTTTTTCAGTTCTAATTTATACTCTTTGCTCTTCTGAAATTGGTATGTTGAAAGAGAAACTACTTTACTGTAAATCTGATCTAAATTGCATATGTGGAAAAATAATTCTTTGAAGAAAACTTATCTATAAATATTTATTTTGTATTTCATATCCATAATCTAGTTCTGTACATTTATCTTTTGTTGTATAAAGAAGAAGGAAAAAAGGGACCATTTTGAAAGTGATTTGTGAGATTTTCTAACTTATTTTCATTTCTGTTTATATTTCTTGTTTATGTGATTTTCGTGATAGTTTGAGTGATTTAATTTAGTCTGTGTCTTTTAGTCTTTTGTTGGAAAAAGAAAGCCTTTTTTGCCTGCTTTCTATAATTTCAGTAAAATTATGAAGAATGACTCATTGTGTAATAAAAAAACAATTTATTTTTTTACTACAAATATTTAAAAAAAAATTAACAAGCTTATTACACATTTTGTGAGATAATTACACTTTTTGCTGTTGAAGTTTTTTGTTTTAATTAGAAGAATGATACATGCTGTGACACTTTTTGCTATGACACTACATGACACTATTTGGAAAAGGCGATAAAAAATTAAAGAAAAAAATCAAGAAGACAAAAACACTAATTTTCAATAGACTGAAAGATATACTGATAACCAGGTGAAAAAAGATAGAGATGCAAATGATGATTAAATTTTCTCATCTGAAACAGTGAGACCATTTGAGATAAGTGAAAGCATGTTCTAAGGATCCTGGGAAGAGAAATAAAGGAATTCACCATCCCTGGTCATAAAAGTTTTGTCAATTACTAAAAACTAACTTGTAATATAATGATGACCCAACAACAAAGGGAAATAAGGGGAGGAAAATGATAATTAAAGTTTTGAAAACAAAGACACCATCTGTTCTCTTTTTTCAAAGACTGAGAGTGACCAACATATTCTAAGAACCATTTTTATGACAACTGAATACAAAGCAAGAGGCATAGGTAATATTTTTACAATCATTGTCAATTGATAAGAACTAACCTTTAAGACCATACTGGCATACAAGCAAAAATAAGAGAAAATAGTAATTAGACTTTTTGTCTGCTGAAAACATAATAAAATGTCTCAAATCAAATGATTATCCTTTCTTTTTTTTTGTCATTTGTTGACTAAAAGGTTAACAAGTGAATGTGATAAATCCCAGATACAAAAAACGACGACACACTAAAGAATGAGAAGTGAATTTTGGAGTGCATGATCATCTTGCATAAAGTTTGAGACAAAGTTCATTGTCTGATGAAGATGGGATGACCTCAGACCATTTATAATAGTTAGGCATATACAATTTGCTTCTATTAAGAATCTTGTTAGAGATTTCTGTTAGTTGGGCAGCAACACATTCAAGTGTGTACCAAGGCTGACTACTTGTAAGGGATAAATTGCTCAATACTGGAAAGAATCCATTCAAAATAAGTGGCTATTCAAGATACTCTATTTTTGAAGAATGTTAAGTGCTGAACTTCTGCAATAAAAGGTCTGAAGCTATCCCATTCAGCTTTGGAGTATCAAGAGATTTGATAAAATGGAACATCAGAGAATGCTCTTGATTTGGCATCTATCTGAACAAAGATCAGTGCGTGAACTTAAGAGCCCAAGAGAAGTAATACTACATAGGAACATTTGTTAGGATAAGTGGTTAGAAAGAGGTCTAGAAGATTTGCATTGTGACCCACTACATTGGGAACACAATAGGCTGATCTAGCTAGTATTTGAAGTCATAGCAAATAAATAAAAAAATTATCTTTTGGAAAAAAAAGTTTTAAAAAATGAAACTATTTCTGTCTTGAAAATTTATTTAGTTCATACTAAATTGCAAATGTTACTAAGAGTTTTGAAGTCAGGACTGATTTTTTGGTAACAATTGTTCAACTTGAAAGTGGTTTTTGATGATAACACATTCATCAAAAATATACTGGTTTCAATATTTTTGTTTAAAATAAATACACTTAACTCTTTACCTACAATACTTAATTTGTTGTTCGTTGACTAAAGTGTGTAAATTGATAAATTGACCCAACACTCTAAATCTGTTAACCAACTTAAAATGGCATATTGAAAAACATTTATTGCATCAAAAGATTTTAATGAGCTGATGATTTTAAGATGTTATTAATTGATTAAACAACTGAATTTTAGATCATAGTCATTGTAAATTCCATTTTCCTATGCTAGCTGTATAGTATTTGTTTCACCAGGGCTACATATTGTTTTGAATTCAGAGTTGTCCTTTTTCTAGACTTGTTGCTACCCAAGGCTGAAAAACCCAGTCTTGCCTACTATTTAGCACTTAGCTGGAGGGGAAGAAATGGATATTTGCATGAAAGTGAATGTAACAAAATGGCTCTTTGATTTCTTGTTCTGAGATGCTATCCATTACACTACCCACTCTTGATTTGTTATAATCATTAAGGAAAAACATTCTTTAATTATTTTCATTGATTCATATAGCTACTATCCTACCTACAATTCCCTGTTTTTTACCATCCATTATAATTACGAGTAAGGCAGGAAGCATCCCTTGTGACAGAATTCTTTTACAGAAATTACTTGTTAAGTCAGTGAACACACCTTCCGCAGCAGAAATGTTTTGGTCAGTCAGTTTTTGGATTTTCTTCAGGCAAATATGTCATGTGCATGATCATGTTAATATTATTCTGATCCAGTTTAACGAAAGGTTGAAGAATGGACCCCTCTTAACATTAGTAATGAAATAATTTAGAAATGTTCAAAAAATTCATATCAATTACACTTCATGCTTTATAAAAAAATAGTTAAGATTGTTTAAATTTAAATACATTTTTTGCAGTAAAAGTTTTTCTTGTATTTAAAAGTTTATTCTTATATTTTCTTGCCATTTTGTCAGTTGTGCTTTTACCAGTGTTTGGCTTTGTGCATTTTTTCTTTTTTTAATTCATATGAATAATTGAAAGATTTATAGAGAACAGAGTGCATATGGAAGAAAACCATGTTATAATTGACACAGCATTGTTGTGGAAATTAGTTCTGATATGTATCTTATTAAATATTTATTCTCACTGTTTATTAAATCACTTATTAAAATGAGCAATCTTGATAGTTTACCATGGAAAGCAACTCTACAAGTAAAAGCTTACTTTCAGCACATTTATTGGAATATGGAAACATTAATTGAAGTAGTTGCTCTCATTTAGGAAGAAATTAATAAATTTTATTGTTTACTGACAATTTTCTATCAAAAAGTTAATCTAAATAATTTGTTTGTACAGTCATCTGAAAAATGCTTATCTATATGAAGAGTGAAATAGGTTTAGTAGAAGTTATCATACCAAAATGATGTTTTTATGAGTAGATAGATATATGAAATTACTTTTGATTAATAAATTTTATTGTTTACATGAAATTTTTTTCGTATTTCATTCTTATTTCTTTCAGTAGACTTATTAACTTTGAACATATTTTTATTGTTCTTTTGTTGGAAATTGGATAATTTAATTTACTTTTTTATTTAATGATACATAGTTCAATGTCAGCTAATGGTTTCATATTTGTAGAATCCTTAACAAATTATGGCAGTTATCCTTTGAGTTTCATCTTTAGAAATAAAAAAGCAACTCAGCATTTTTAAAATCCTGTTATTTTTCTCTTTGCATTATTTTCTTTTCTTTCTCATGCCTTGTCTTTATTGAAGTTAATAGTGCTATAACCAGCTGTTCAAGTATTTCACCTATATTAGCAATATTGATTGTCTTACTATGAAATAGTTTGTTGATGTGTTGACTATCACATATTTTGTGGTAGTTCTGGGGTGCATCAATTTTCATGATTTGAAAATTGATTTAATTTTTATCAACCATGTTAATATTTATGCCAAAATAAAGCAGAAATGCCATTCAAAAATTCAAGTAGAACCTAAATTGATATTTCTTTAATAGGGGAAATAAAGTAGAAATGATCTTGTCACTTCAATTAAAAGCACAAATTTTTGGAATTTATATTATTGCATGTGTAAAACATCCCTTAATATTCTGTCTGATTCTTTTTATACAGAATAAGAATTTTTGCATTTACAAATCAGCTGCACTTAAAATTTGTATAATTTTATAAGTGTTTTAACAGCATTGCCTGACACTTAGAGTAGGTAGGAAGCCAATCCATCCGTGGTGCCCAAATGTCAAGTATATGATAGAAGATTAAAATTAGAGAAAGATGGCCAGTCCATTCTTTAAATATTTTCACAGGTTAAACATGATGGAGTAAGATTTTTATTGAATAATCGTTTCAGATAATACTTAACTCATCCTTCTGAAATTGGATATTTTCAACAGTATCTGGCACTTTTAATTTTCATTTGTTTTACCAAGTATTTGAGTTATTTTAATGTCTACATTTTTCACTTTGTAATATATCTTGTGTATATTTTGACCAAAAAATGTTCCCTGATATTTAAGGTAAGTGGTGTCCAAAATTCAAGTAAATGGTAGAAGATTAAAAGTAGAGAAAAATGGTTGATTTAACTTTGACTTATAATCACCATGGAGTAGGCAAGAGACTGCTACTTTAACATTAATCCACAAAACACATATATCTAGGTGAACACCCTCAGTCATGGTGAAGATACTTCAGATAGGAGAAGGAAAACTATAGCATAAAACCAAATGGGTAGATAGCACTCAATTGCCATTTTAATGGTTATCTGTCTAGGAGAAGGAAACTGACATAAAAACCAACCTTTTTGACCTCATGAGAATGCATAAAAACATAATGAAATACTATATCATCCATTACATGGGTTACCAAGGGATGCATCCTTTGGTAACACACCAAACTGATGTAAGAAAATCTTTCAATAAAAAAAATCTAGTCAGTTATCTCAGCTCTCAACTAGAAATTGACTAAAAAATCCAGTCTTAAAAAATACTTCAAATAAAAAAATAGGGCAAATCAATGTTCAGTTAGGATCAAGTGATTTCAGAGTGCATTTCCTTTTATAAGAATGAGGGCAAGCAAACCTCAATGTTGTCTGTATGCAAGAGGTTCAGTGACCTGGTTATGATTTCATTGCCCATTTAGGATACAATGTATTTTAGACTGGCCACAAGGAGAACAAACAACATAGAGTTGGAATTGCAATATGCAAATCACTAGATATCGTAATCTATTTATATATATATATATATATATATAAAAGGCAAGATGTTTTTGTGTGTCTGTCTGTATGTCCTTTATACAACTCCACAATTTTTATCCAATTCTCACCAAACTTCACACAAATATTCTTTAGGCTTCTGGTCAGGTCATGGGTTACTTATTTTTTCTCATTCCCTGCCTGATATCTATATATATATATATATAAAAGGCAAGCTGTTTGTGTGTGTGTCTGTCTGTATGTCCTTTATACAAATCCACAATTTTTATCCAATTCTCACCAAACTTCACACAAGTATTCTTTAGGCTTCTGGTCAGGTCATGGGCTACTTTTTTTCCCCAATTTCCCACTGATATTGGAAATCTATACCCCGATATCTGATTAGGTCTGATCAAGATCAGGATTTTAGCCCTATTTATCATGGTTCTTTCTGCAGAATTTGCTCTGACTTGGTAAAATTATAGTTTTTAGTCTCAAACATTAGTAGATCTTCTCAGACAACTCATTTTCCCTGATATCGGAAATTGATACTCCCGATATGCTATCAAATCTGTTCAAAAACCAATATTCATCCATCAATATGGCTCATTTTTTTCTAATTTTACACCTGATAGGTACGATAAGTTTTCATGGACTTACTTAGGTTAGTTTATCCTTGGATGACTTATTGGAAATTGAAACCCTGATATTCTATTGGGTCTGATCAAAATCAGGTTTTCAGCTCTTTTATTTTTGGTTTTGCTTTGGGTTTTGCTCTAAGTAGGTATAATTGTAGTTTTTAGTCTCAGCCATAATACCATTTACTCAGAGGACTTATTTAGCCTTCAAAATTAAGTTTGCAATGTAAAACTTGTTTGACATTGATACCGGAAATCAAAATTTGACTTACATCCATTCATTTTTCTTTCAATCTACAATTTCGCTTTGACTGGAAATAACTATTGCTTTTTAGTCTATTTAACTTAAATTTCACCTGAACTTTTAAGGTTTTCAAGGTCAAGATTTGTTACGCATTAATTTTACAGATTGTAATTTGCACATACAGTGCTACACAAAACTGTGTTCACGTATTAACTAACTTCGCGAGTTCTAATCGAATTACCGATTGGCCACATCAGTTGAATTATGCTTGACTAAGCTGATCTTTTCAAATTACAGCCATCTGATTGGGCATCGCCTTCATATTCACTTTTAACATTTTGTGGAAACCTAATCCTGCACCTTTGCAATTGGTGTCTCACTGTACGTGTATGAAACTTCGGTCTACAATTTGCAAGATTGCTTATACACACATTTTACTCTTCTGATTTCACTGTGATTCCTTCTAACTGACCAAAGTTGGCCACATAATTACACAAACATCTCTGTTTTTATGCACTTCGGCATCGTCAAAAAGGGCCACCAGGGCCAGCGAAAGCTCTTCTGTTAGTGCTGTGTGATTGTTGCAAAACGCACTGTGTTCAGCAGAATGTAAGGCAACTGAAACTTATGATAGCCCTTGCGAGGGTCACCTCCTCCGTTGCATCTGACAGAGCATCACATACTCCACAGCAACGGAATGCTATGCTTGTAAACAATAACTGATGTTGGGCAGCTAGCCAAGGGATAACCAGTCTCAATAAACCATTTCGGTTATGACGTGCTTTCCACTACGCACCTTCCGTCAACTACGCTTCACATGCTGACATGCAAATTGGCAGTATGAGCAACACTTGCAGATGTTGTCAGTGTCGGGATTGCACCTTACAGAACCATGCTTCTTGCATGGTCAACTTTACATTGGCTGCTCACGTGTGGGAAGTAAGAGTGATGTTTTCACCCTAGCAGCACAAGGTAAAGCAAAAAATGTAGTTCACACTGAAGTTCTGTAGGGTTGTCAACCATTGGAACATCTGTCTGGTAACCAGCGGCTCCCGGTCCCCCTTAACTTCTGTGGGAATCTCATGGCAAGCTTAGGGATCTGCATTAAGAAAAACCACTATATAGGGAGCAATGCTTCTACCCACAGTTCACAAAGGTGAAGGTTTGGGACAGTGCCCTCTAAATAGTACTTTCCCCTAATTAACGTGACCTAGGTAACCAGGGTGGCCAAAATTGAATTTATGATATGTGATGCATGAAATTTTAAGTACTTTTTCAAAACCTTAATATCTTAAGACACATTTAAGTGCTCTGTCTGCATGGGGCTGATTTATTAATGGTCTAAGGATAGTTAAAATTACTAACAGTACTAATTTTTCTTTCCTACAGATCAGGCAAATTGTCTGAGAGATACCAATACATTGTGGATCCAAAACTGTTGTCTTAGCAACAAGATGTAATTAGAGAGAGACAGAGATTTGTTGAACCTGTCACATCAGTCGAGCACGTCCATGCAATTCAGACCAGCAAGCAGTGAAAGAAAGTGTGTAGTGAGACTGACATTCAGTGAAAGCTGTATGAACAAAAAATTGTTGGCCCAAAACCAGCAGCCTCTAAATGGTTGAATGAAGGTGCTATTGCTCCAATAATAGGAGCCACCAGTATAGCAAAAAAAGTGATAAGGGGTTTTTGCGAGTAACCCCAACTGCCAGCTTCAGCCTGGCACAGTGTAAGTAACCCATAAGTGCATTTCCTCTCACTTGCCTGCTTCTGATTGATTGTGGTAGTGGTAGCGCCGTCTTTTGGGCAAAAGACGCATCCTTTCTTTTTGCATTGCATGCTGGTTGTGTGGTTGAAGTTCTACAGCTTCAAGATCAACCTTTCAACAACCAACTTTTTTTTGTGCCAACGTCCAAAGAGTCTGAGCTCCAGGACCATGTATTAGTTTTAAAGCTTTTATTACACCCGAGCAATGCTGAGCCATATTGCTAGTAGGCAATAAACATGGATACCGACATTGTTGTTGTAAGATCTGAGTGATATTAACTTATGCTCTAATGAAAGAAAATTCTGTCTCAGGAGAATAAATTCTCTGTAGAATTAAATAAAACTTGTATAGTAGAAAAAAACAGAAAACACGGCGTTAATGGGATTTTACTGCTACCTCAAGCTTTTTAAATGCCACTGATTCTTCGATGTTAAGCAGCTATCAGTCTTTGAAACACAAGTCTCAAGCAATAACACTTACTAAATTTTTGTTACTCAAAAGGTTACTTCAACCTTAACACATGGTTTGATCATCCCATCAAACACTGTATAACATGGTGTAGAGGTATCTCAATTGGATCCTTTATGGTGAAAGTATTAACAAATATGATATTAACCAGTTTCTCCTCTTTTTACAAAAGTCAACTCTTCACAATTCAGTTTGGTTTTGTTTTGGTATGGCATACAATAATGGCATATATGTCATCAAATAACTCCAAGAAATTACTTACCTTCCTCATAGGAAACTATATATCTGCTTTTTTTGATCTCAGACAAGGACCCCAATAGAGAAAAAATTCAAACCTCATCAGGAGTATGACAAGGAGAAAATGAGAGCCTAAGTTTGTTAGATCTCTTCCTAGATTATGACCTGAATATATACAAACAAAAATATAACAAGATGGGCACTGACCATTTAAACATTCCATACCACATCCCAAACAAGTTTACCAATGATTCTGCTTTTACTCCCAAAGCCAAAGTAATGATGAGCTATGCTATTAAATAGCTGCTCATAGTTGGGGCAAGAATTATCTTGAACAGAAAATCAGCATCCTCTATCAAGGGTTCCAAGAAATGGGACTCAAGATAGACCTTTCAAAAACAGAAATTATGGTCTGGAATTGGTAGGAAAGCAGTAATGCCGCTGATCCTGAATCCATCATAAAAAATACAGGATGTTGAATTAGTAAACACTTAACACTTCAGATATCTCAGCATACAGATCAGCTACATTAAAAAATATGGTTATGCCATAGGTAGTTTTACCTTACACTGTTAATTGTTATGAAACCAAAACATCAATCTGAAAACTTGAGTCATGTCCTTAAATAGCCTTGTTGGACTGAGACTTTCATATGAATGCCATGTATGGTGCCAAACCTGTTCAGAAATATCTAAACTGTTAGCTGTATTCAACCATTTCATAAAATCAGTGGTGAAAAAATGCTTTGAGTGAGTAAAGCTTGATGATCTTAGCAAAGAACATCCTGCTTTGAACATTGTGGACTAGCACTACAGAATCATAAACAAAGAACTGTACCAAATAACTGAAAAACCCATCACTTGACTACCAACTGCAATAACAACTAAAGTGGATAGCATATATAACTCAAAGATAATGAGAAAATCAAGATGATAACATTCTACACCATTTTTGTAAGGAAACCTCTGTCATTACTTGAAAGAGTGATAACAGCTACTGGACTTGAGAAAGCTTTTTTCCTAAAATGTTTTAAGAGAAAGAAAGATTCTATGTTTCAACAAGAAACAGTACTGGCTTCTTGGTCAATGAATGCCAAATGTTCCTTAGAAAAACAAATATTTCACAAATATATGGACTTCATTGAACTCAGATTCATAGTAATTTTACTTGGTTTTGTATTGGTAAATTAGTATTAGTATATCTTCCAGTCTTTTAAATATTTTTCTGTTTTATATAATGATTAGTGTGTTTTTTCTTTAACAAACTGACAATGCAAGTGAAGTGACATTATTGAAAGTGCAGTGTACTGGGATTGGCAAATAGGATTTTACCTATTTGCAACTAAGTGTAGACTTAGATGACAGAAAGTTAAGTACTGGTCACATATAGTAAAATGATTCTGTACAAGTACAACAATATGGTGTTGATAGGATGTTCAAATCACTTGGATGAACCAGAATTTGTTGAGACTTGGATCTGACATTTTGCAGCCCAGGCAAGGGAGTAGAAAATAAAATAACTAACCTCTTCCTAGATTTGGCAGGTTGAGAAGCTATAATGAAAAATTCTCTTATGGTATACCATAACATGTTCTTTGCCATGTCAATTCACCTTTCTGTGTCACACTTTCTGTCTTCTGTTAGAACACTTCCCAGGTATTTAAATTTTTGTACCTGCTTGATTTTAGCAATCCCCATGCTGTATTTGGCATTTTGGGCTGCTCTTTTTGCTGATGACCATGTATTCGGTCTTTTTGCAGTTTATTTGTAGTTCTTTCGTGTCAATTTCTTCAGCTACCTTCTGTAGGAGGTCTTGTAGTTTCCTTTCCGTGTCTGCTATTAGTACTGTATCGTCTGCATACTTTTTGTTGCTCAAATTGTTACCTGTTCATATGCAGGCAGTTTGCTGCCAGTAGAGATTCTTGATTACTCTTACATCTTTTCTAAATATGTCGAGGCTGCTGAGCATCTCGTATTTTGTCAAACGCCTTTGCATAATCGATAAATCATAGGTACAAGTCCTTCTTCATTTGTATTGCCTTTTTGGAGAGCATCCTAATCATGAATATAATTTTTCCTTGTTACAGTGTTTTTGACGAGCCGGCACTGTTCTTGTCCTATCTCTAGCTTGATTCTACTTTTTGCTCTATTCATCAGGATTCAAACAATCAGTTTTATAATTTTCTAATGTGACTCACCAAACTGATTGTACGTTGGACTTCACATTCGTTTGCATCTGGCTTCTTAGGCAGTGCAATGAAAATCGACTTGTTTAGGTAATTAGTTAAAAGTATTGACTACTATTTTTCTAGTAGTTTCATCTTCATGGTTAGGATTTCTTTAGCCTTCAGCTATATCAACTGCTGTTTATATGATGGCAATTTACATATGAATGCAACATTGTCCCCTATTTATTTATTCATTTTTTTGGACAATATAAATTTGAACTACTTTATTTCATCCAAATAAGAAAAGGAATGCAAATTAAAAAAAAAAAAATTAACGAAATTAATTTTTTTACTTTTGGGTGTGGGGGAGGGGGGTCAATTTTTAGTTGTTTTGGTTTATTGATGATATGCTTAGACTGCCTTAAAAAATTTGGTGAGAGATCTTTGCATTGTTTGGGCTAGAAAACTTACAGATTCCTGGTTCAGCCTCTTTAGTTGAACGACTGAACACTGGTTGCGGCACAGTATTTTGGTATTTTATTTCCAGCCAAAACTGATTCAGGTTCAGTGATTGTTGTTCTCTTCCCAGCAGAAGTGAGGTGACAGAAAAATTACTTTCTTTTCCATTTGTTAACCTGACAAGAATGTAATCAGGATTTGATTGAATCTGCTTAACTTCTCATAGGCTTCTATTTGTTGTTGTGAATATAGTTTCTCATAAGCACTTTCGCAGGAACCATCAACCATGAAAGAACAGATTTTCCAGCGGTAGATTTTCTCTGATAAGAAAACATCTGTTCATAAGGAGTACAATTCGTGGCTGTATACAATAAGGAACAAATCGAGTGGAAAATAATTTACTTAAGCAAGTCAATACAGTTGTGGTGAGCATATCCCTACATACAAAGGTGAAAGGGAAACAACTATATTCATTAATGATAATCAATACTTGTTTCCTCCTCAATTTGAAAGAACAAGTTCTTTGAAATCTATATTTAATTTTTTTAAGGGTTGAGAGACTGATTAATTTGACTTGTACTCTCACAAATCTTAGCTTTTCTATGGTACACACATTCCATTTTTCTGTCATTCTTTTTACTTCCTCTGAGTAGGGCAAATTTCTCAACATGATAAAGTGTATCATTCTTAATAAAGCAGGATGATATATATGAGTGATATACTCAATTGTTGGAAGGGTTCTAAGCACCTTTTATATCTGGTATCATCCACTCAAGTATAGCTTTTCTTAAGAGCTTGAAACAGCCATGTCAGGTTCCTTTGTTCCTAGTCTGATTAACCTTAAAGCTACCTTATACTCAGTCAGTTTAAAGTTTGATATGATAAATGTCAGTGAATTTTGTTTGTTTTTTTAGTCTAACTTAGGGCTTGATATGATAGCTGACTGATTGGATTGGATCTCTTCAACCACCTGTCTAGCTCAAGTAGGGGCCAGTGTGGTGTTTTGGAGTTTAGAAGTATATGTATAGCTTAACTCCTAAAACCCTCAACCAATAAAATCCTTTTCTCAAGCATCATGGGTTGCCACCCACATATGGCCCCAGAGGTGCAGTTGAGTATTAAGGGCAGAGCAGTTTGAAGAATTGTTTAACATGCTCCATTGATAACTGGCAGCAAAATTTCCCATGAAACTATGCTGAGTTTCTGGCCTATCTTTGAATTGCCAAGGTCAGGCCTTCACCTTGATTTCGTTGGACCCATCAAGAAGCAGTATTATTTTGTCCTCATTGATTTTTACAGCAATAGCCAAAAATTTTTCAGGTGAATTGCATCACCTCAGATGAAACAATTTTTCAGTCAATTTGGAATTCTTTTTTTTTTTAATCATTTCACCCCAAGCAAGGTGGTAACACCACTGATGCACAGGGGGCTACATAAAAGAAAAAGATTAGATTGGAGAAGAGTAAAGAGAAAGACAAACTAGTTATAGGTGGTGTCAGAGAAAGGAGCAAGAGAAGGATGAGAATACAGTTGGGATGACAGTTGCAAATGTAGAGAGAAAGAAAAAATTATACAGGGTAATGTAGAACAAACTGGAGTCAAGTGGTTAAGAGATGGGTATTGACATTGCATTTAACTTCCTGGAGATTGTAATCGTCAAAAAAGCAAAAATATGGAAGAATATTCCACAGGCAAGAAAAGAAGCTGATGGAGTAGAATTGTTGGCTGCATTTGGTTGATCTAACTGTAAATGGGTGGAACCTGTTTGCTAGTCTGGTTGCACGAGTAAACTCATGTGGCAGGGGCACCAGTGACTTTAGTTCGTCGGAACAGAAGCCATCAAAATATTTATAGAACAGACAGAGGGAAGCCACATCCCGTTGGTGAGAAAGTGGCTGGAGTTGAGCTGTCAAATCAGTACCTATCACATTACTGATTCTCCTTTGGAGCCTTTCGAGAACACTGAGACAAACAGCAGAGGCGCCTGACTATATATGACAGCAGTATTCCATGCATGGACGGATGGTTGATTTGTATATGTGCAAGATGTATTCAGGTGAAAAAAACATCCTGGCCCAACACAGTGATCCAACCTTCCTAGCAGTGGATTTAGTTATTGACTCAATGTAATGGTTTCACTTGAGATCGAAAGATAGGGTAAGGCCAAGGAGGCACAGTATATTGCACTCAGGGAGACTCACTTGGTCCATTTGATGATGGCACTGCTATCACTACAGCTGCATTTTCAACTTTTTGTGCACAGAATGATGTTTATCACATTAAGACATTACCTTTTCATCCTCAATCAAAAGGACATGTGAAGCATTTTGTAGATACCTTTAAGAGGGCACTTCTCAAACTTAAAGGAGAGAGAATCAGAGAAGAAATATTAGAAATTTTCCTCAGAAGTTACAGAGCTACACCCAATCCCAATACAACTAATAAAAATTCACCAACAGAAGCATTGATAAGAACCATAAAATTCATTTGCATATAGATGTCATCCATTCAAGTACATGCCATTCCCTGAAAAGGAATATGATGATGAAAGAACAATTTAGCTGTCATCATAGAGTATGTACCAGGACAATCTGTACTTGCAGAAGATTACTGCAATGGTAAAGGAAAATGAATCTCACAACACATTATGCATTACTCTGGAAATGTTACATATGATGTGGATACAGTCATCAGTCTTTGTTAAACATGCAAACCAGTTATAACCAGCCAACCTTCCAGAGACCAAATCAAACTTCACTTTACCATTGGACATTCTCTTGCACACTTTTAAACTACTTCAACAAAGTTCCCAAGAACTACCAAAGAAGAAACCTAGGACTCCAGCAAAAAGTGCACTAAAAAAATCACATTGACTATGAAGTAAACCATACCCACTGCAATTAAATTAGCTTGTTTAGTTCTTAGTCCATATGGTTTGATAGCATTTTCTTTTTTTCAAACAAAATTCTGTGTTGTGGCTGAAAGACGCACTTATATGTAGGATTTGAGGGACATGATGCTAATTTGATATAAAATTGTAATGCCAATTTTTCTCTTCTCATTACCAATGGTGGTTTACGTGCCTCTACATACTGGCTCTTGACTGGGGTAGTGGCAAATGCTACTCTTGCCAGTCTTAGCCATTAGTGATAGATAGTGTTCAACTCTTTGATATACGATTTCCTTGTCGATTTATAAATGAAACAGGAATAATCCAGTGGATGTTATTAGTGTTTGATAGAGTTTCAGAAGTGTCTTTTTAATTAGCTCCCCAGTTTGTATGAGCTATGACTTTGAGTAGTTGGATAGATTTGTTACACTATTTCCTCAGGTACTTAATATGGGGTATGAAAGTGAGGTTTTGGTAACACTGAGGTACTTATATTGTTTAGCCACAGTTATTATGTCCTTACCAAGTATAGGATTGTTATGCATTTTACAATGTTGGTAAAAATGCATATAATTGGTTTTCTCTTTAGAAAAACAAAATCCATTATTAGTAGCCCACCTATTAATTTTGTTTAGGTTTAGCTGCAGTTGCCTTTTAATTGTGCACATATATTTTGCTCTATAGGTCATCTACATATATGGCATATTCTGTTCCAGTATTAATGTTTTTAATTATGTAGTTAATCTTTATATTAAAAAGTGACATAGAGAGTATACTGCCTTGTGTCACTCTCATTTCTTGTTCTTTCCAAGCTGAAAGTGTATCTCCAAATTTCACCCTGAATTTTTTATCGCTTATAAAATCTTTTATCACTATTGGCATTCTGCTCTTCAGTTCCATTTCCTTCAAGTCTTTTATTATTCCATATTTCCATGTCATATCATATGCCTTTTCCAGATAAAAAAACACTGATATGATGTATTCTTTTTGGATGAAAGCTTCTTGTATGTATGTTTCTAACTTTACTATCCTCTTGTTTCTGAAGCCTGCCTGATGTTCTGTGATCAGTTTGTTTGTTTCCAGATACCACACCAGCCTTTTATTCACCATTTTTTCAAAAGCCTTGTATACACAGCTGGTGAGTGCAATAGGGCGGTAGTTCATTGGATCCGTAGGGTTTTTAGAAGGTTTGAGCATAGGAATTGTTGTGGCTTGTTTCCATATATTTGGGATTTTTCCAGTAGTTCAGATGTCATTATAGATTTTAAGTATTTTTTGGTTCTATGGGCAATTGCTTTGGGAATTTGTAGTGAATTTCATCGGGACCAACGGCTGTGTTATGTGCTTTTTTTAAAGCATCTTGTAATTCTGTTAATGTAAATAGTTGATTTCGGAGTTATCTGAATGAAAATTGATTTCTTTTTTCTCCTCGAGGTTTTTGATTGTTTGAAATTCTTTTTTTTTTGAGGATTATTTGAGGTTGAATTTTTAGCAGAGTTTTTGGCTAGGTGTTCAGCTATGTCTTTTTTATTTGTAACTCTGGTGCCCTTGTGGATGATATGTTAGTAAGGTTGTCTGTTGTTTTTCCTGAAAATGTTTTAATCATGTCCCATACTTTTTTAGATTTAGTGTCTGAACTCATTTTACTAATGTATTGTTGCCATGATGATTGTTTAGCCTCCTTGATGGTCCTGCATGTCTTAGCTCTATCATTTTTATAGGCATCTAAGTTTTCTTTGGTTGGGCAATTTTTAAATTTCACAGCTACTTTGCATTGTGTGTTGAACCAGGGGTTATTGAATTTAGAAGAGGATGAACTTTTGGGAATATTTTGCCCTGCAGTTGTTTGCAATGTGTTTGTAAAGTATGTGATATCATTCTCTTTGTTTATATTTGCTTCTGGTATCAATTTTTCTTGACATATATTTTGGAAACCTTGCTAGTCTGCCTTTTGAATATTCCATCGAGGTGTTTTATTGTTCCTCTCCAGATCCTGGCCTTTTAATATGATAGGGAAGTGGTCACTTTCACAGGTTTCATCATGTACTCTCCATTGCTGATTATATTCCAATTGCTGGGTGTAGATATGTATTAGCCCCGTTGTTTTAAAAGCACAATTGGTTCCGATCTAAAAATTCTTCTACTATTTTCCCTCTTCTATTTGTATCCTTATTGCCCTACATTTCACTGTGGCTATTAAAATCCCCCATCAGTATGAAGGGTTTAGGTAATTGTCAAATTAGTTCATCCAGCTCTCTCTTGTCCAGTGCATCATTTGGAGGTAGGTATAGTGAGCAGAAAGTCACTGTTTTTGTAGTGTTACTAATACTGCAATTGCTTGCAGTTTTGTTTTCAATTTGATTTCACTTTGAGTGATGCCGTTATTAACTGGAATTGATGTGCCACTTGAGGCTCTATTTCTTTGATCATTTATGTAGTTGTATGATGTATATTTTTTAATGCGAAGTGAGTCTTTTGATGTTTGATGTGTTTCCTGTAAACATATGACTGTTGGGCAGAAAATGACGATGAGAAGCATCAATTTGTAATGGTTGACCTTCTCACCCTTTATGTTCCATTGGAGGATTTTGTCAGCTATTTATTTTGAAAGTTGTTTTAATTTGGGTGGTTGAGGATTTTGAAATCCATTGACTTCAAGACTTCAAATTGGTTTGGTATTTGCTTTTTTTTTTGTTGTGTGGGTAGTTGGGATTTTTTTGGTCATGATTTGGATATGGATGGTAGTGTAGGTTCTTGTTTGGCAGAAGTAATTTTTGTTATCTCTCATTTGGATTGAGTTTGAACCCTCAGGTTTTTTCTTCAATTGCTTGTTCTATTTGTTCTTTGCAATTGTTGTTCATTTGCTTTGAATTAGGAATGGATATTGCCATTGATTTTGTTGCTATTTCTTTGGTCTCTTCCTCTTGTTGGGCTGTTTTATGAGGATGACTTTGGGTTTTGTTATAGCGGGTTTGATTTCTTGTATGAACTTGGACCAGTCATTTAGTCCCAATTGTAGTAGTTTCTCTACTAATGCCTCATATTTATCTTGTTTGGTTGTCGTTTCTCTCACAACCTGTGAATATGTTTTCCTTTTCATATATCCTGGGAAGGAGATGTTTTTGGTGTGTTTCACAGTCATAATGTCTTTTCTTTTGAATGCGTCACATTCTCTTGAGTAGAAGGGGTAATCTCCTCCACAGTTTGCACAATTAGTTGCTTCCTTACATTTGTTTGTAAGATGGTTTGGGTCTCTTTGTCTACATTTACCACATGTCGTTCGTCAATGGCATTCATCCTCATGGTGGCCAAATTTTTGCCAATTATTGCATCGAAGAGGGTTAGGAATAAATTGTTCTACCCTTTGAATATTATACCCAATCTTTATTTCTTTTGGTATGGTAGGTGTGTTGAAAGTTAAAATATATGTATTTATTGCTATTATTTTTCCTTCTCTTTTTATAGAGACCATCTTTGCATCAATTACTCCTTGACTTTTTAGTTCAGTTTTAATTTCCTCAATTGTGCATAATATGAGTTCCCTGCTTCACACTACTCCTTTAGAAGAATTTTAATTTTTGATGAGGATAGGCTTGTATTTTCACGTTATGAAAGTTGGTAATTTCCAGGAGGGAGGTGGCATGTTTCTTCTTCTCTACCTCTATTAGTGGTGTTTCATTTCGGATGCTCTTCACTGTTTTAGCAGGAACATTGGCGGATGTTACTTTCTGTATCAGAAAAGGGGATAATTTGGTCAATGGAGTCTCTTCCATAGATTCTAAGATTATGAATCTGGGAAAGCTTTCCATAATGTTATAGTTCTCCTCAGAGTCAGAATCCATATATGGTCTCCTAATAGATTTATTGAAAATAAATATGCTTGCGGTGTTTTGTTTGTGTTTGTTTTCCATTTAAATGTGTCATCTGATTCTTTGACTGTGCTCTCCACCTATCCATGCTGGAGTCCGCAATTGGGATTTGTCTAGGGGGAAACCCTATTGCCTTGACGGATCAAGGACTACACAATCAGTATACTCATCAGCATGAGAGACCCAGAGCACCTGTCACATCACCTTGTGTATCATCCCATAACAACAGTGCACAAGTGGATGGTTTGCAGCCATGTCTAGGCCTATGGGTCTCAATGCTGACAATTGACCCTCAGCCAGTGCCTTCTAACATCTATTCATTGATTACTTATTGAAATTGGGAGCATAAGTATTTTATTTGGATAGTTTTTGATAGATGGTGTTTTTTTTTTGGTATTTTTGTTTTTTAAATTGTTTGGGAGTAGACGTTAGGGTTTGGCCTGACCAGCTGATTGATCAGATCAGGCCCCTCTGACTGTCTGTCTAGTCCAGCTAAGGGAAAAATGGTGTGTTGAGAAGTGATGGTACTTAACCCTGACCTCCAAGTCCTTCAACCACTGGGATTCTGTCCCCAGACATCACAGGTTGCCATTCACGGCCAACAGGTGGCCTCATTGAGAGACTTTTACTCTCTGCAGGGAGGCAATCAGTATATTCTAAAGCCCCACTGATAGGGTAAACAAAATTGAAATAAAAAAACAGAAGAAACAGAATTAAAAGCAACAACCCACAAAAAGGTCATAAAAAAAATTGAAAAAAGAAAAAGACCAAATAATCAAGAACATTAAATACTTCATGAAGATCAAGTTCACAAATAAGAAAAACAAATCATATGGGATATATGGAAATAGAAAACCAAAAACATAGTCATCCTTAAGATCCACTCACTAAAATAGAATGATTATACTCAAATGGACAAATGGAACACAAGCATCATACAATGGAACTATAGTGGTGTTATCTCAAACAATGAGGAAATCAAACAAGTTACAGATTGCAATCCAAATATTGTATAAATGCAAGAGACATTTATCAAAAAAGCTGACAACATCTTTAAAGAATATGAAATTTCTCACAAAATAAATGTATCAACAATAGAGAATAAGCGAAGTGGTGGTACTTCGGTATTGGTTAAAAAATCAATACCCCATGAAAAACTAAATTAAATGCAAATCCAAGTACCATGACAGTAAAGCTTCAATTCATCAAATAATAATTTATATTCCTCTAAAACACTGAATAAAACTGAAATAGAAAGGTTAATTGATGAACTTCCCACTCTCTTTCTATTAATGGAGGTTTTAATGCATACAGCAAAATTTGGGGCTGTAAAAACCCAAATCAAACTAGTAGCAATATAAAATCATCTGATCTATGTATCCTTAATAACCAAATGCACATATTTCTAATTTTAGTAGATGCCATCTCTGGATGGCTTGAAGTTGTTAAAGATAGAAAGACAGCTACAATAAAGCAAATATTAAATGATATTTTAAAGAAATGGAGTCCCTAAAACATGCATTGCATTGAGGGTATTTGCAACAATTTCACTGGTAGAAATATCTTCAGGAGTTTAGCAGGGAATCTGTCATTTTAAAAAGGTAAGCAAGTTGAGATTCTTGCCAAAAGCAAGTTGGTTATGGCTATAACCATGAACACTGTTCAGCATATTTTTAGCACTTAGGCCCAGGCTAGTGCTACATCAAAACTACAACTTGTGTCCTCAATGATTTTCTTTATGATTTCTTCCAGTATCCCATTATGTCATTCATTTCAGCTATTGAGCAGTGGACTTTCAGCAGCAGTTGTGTATAGTATAATATTCAAATTCTGTGCCATGTCCCTAAACGATTGGTTAATTAATTCTCTGCTATTGTCTGTGAGGATAGTCTACGTTGGCACTACTGGATCTATCCAGTTTGTGAATATAGTAATAAGAATGTTAGAACTTTCCTTACTAGCAATCCTGACTCCAACACTGTATCTGGTACCATGCAATATTTTTTTTCATTAATTTATTTTATGTTCATGCTTTTATTAAAATATGATTCTCATGAAAACCTAAAAGTAGTCCTGGGTCCAGTCTTTTTCTACTGAATGCATGTTTCACATGAATTAGGAAGTTGTAAAAAATTTATATATTCAGTGTCTTTATTCCTTCATTCTTAACTAGATCCCACATCTTTTTACATCTTGAATGGTTGAATTGTCTATATAATTTTGTTGCAATTCTAATTTTTTCTGACCTGTTTTTGGTAGCAATTTCTTTAGTGTAAAGTATTTGATTAAACCTACCTTGATCTGGTAGAGGTCTGATAATGGGGATATGATAGTGACCAGATGAACATTTTTTTCCCAACATTTTGACACTATTATTTTCATAATTGAAACATATTTTGATTCTTTTCACGGTTAATAAAAGCGAAGTGTCCACAACATCAATGGCAATACTGATGTCAATACTGGCAATTAAAAGTAATAATATTTTTACCATAGTCTTTCTCACCTGGCATGAAAACTGATCGTCTTAAAAATTGTTTTTACTAAATCAGTGATTCCCAAACTGGGTGAAATTTGAAGCTACCAGGGGTGGGGGGGAATAATTACACTACCTACTAAATAAAAAAATCTTAGATGGATTTTCTCATGTCAGAGAGAGAGAGAGTGAGAGAGAGAGAGAGAGAGCCTGTTGTAGATGAGCAGCGCTGTACCTACCAGTCGGTTTACGTTCAAACATGAGATGAGCTCTGAAGGGAGGGTGGGGGGTGGTACGAGAAACAGGTCTCCTTGTCCAACAACACCATCAAGAACAGAATTGCAGAAATGTCTGAAGACATTAAGAAAAATGTGTTCTCAAAGGTAATGTCATTGCCCTTTTTTTCTCTTTAAATTGATGAGTCTATCGATGTCACTAACATTGCACAACTGCTTGCTTTTTGCTGCTACATAACTGACAAAGAAATTGAGGAAGAGTTTCTTTTCTGTCAGCCATTAGAGATGACAACAAAGGCAGTTGATGTAATGGCAGTAGTTGCAGATTTCTTTGAAGAGTCGGGATTAGATTGGAACAAACTGGAAGGGGTTTGCACATATGGTGGCCCTAATATGTTTGGATTCATTACTCTTGTGAAGCAGAAGCAGTCTGATTTAAAAACAACACACTGCATGATCCATAGAGAAGCTCTTGCCTCAAAGACAGTTCCAAAGAACCTTCATGATGCTTTGACTGTCATCATAAACATTGTCAACTATGTGAAAGGATCAGCCTTGAACACTTGCTTCTTTTGCGAACTCTGTTATTTTATTTCCCACACAAGTGCAATGACTTTCAAAAGGGAACATGGTAATGTGGGTCTTTGAACTGCGGGAAGAAATAAAGTTGTTTTTGAGTTACAGCAAGAAGGTGAACCTGCAAGGAACAAGGAAGGGTTTTTAGCACAAATAGCTTATCTTACTGATATTTTTGAAACTCTGAATGAACTAGATAAGAAATTAGAGGGACAAAGGAGCAACGTGATTGTGCACACAGACACCATCAATGCTTTCACAGCTAAACTACAACTTTGGGGAAAACAAATGAAAAAAGGAAATACAGCACTGAGCGTTTTAGTTACATACTTGGTGGGAAAGACATCAAGGACTCATTGAAGGAGGAAATCATCACTCACCTTGATTATTTGGGGGACGAGTTCAAGCGATATTTCCCTGGTATCAACACTGAAGACATTTCAATGAGGCTGACAAGGAACCCATTTATATGTCAGGTGGATGATGTCCCTGAGGACAAGCAAAATGAGTTCTTGGAGCTCAAACATGACGCTTCTGCCAAGGATGAGTTTCATGCACAAGATCTTGAAGAATTCTGGGTTAATATGCATGGATCATACCCACAACTGAGCAACAACACATTGAAAATCCTCATTTTGTTTTCCACAACCTACCTTTGTGAGTCCAGATTTTCTACTTTACTCACAATCAAGCCCAAAGCACGAAACCAACTGGAGATGGAATGTGACATACGTTGCACGCTTGCTAAAACTAACCCTGTTATTGATACACTGGTGCAGAAGAAGCAGCATCACCCTTCTCACTAATTTAATTCTGAAGTCAAAGAGCAAAAAAGCAGTTAGTAACAATAAAAGTCCTTTTATTTACTGCTCTCTATGGCTATGCTTAGTTGTTACTAACTGCTCTCTATCCACTTTATTCTGTAACAATAAGTTTATCAGTATATTTGTACATTTGAAAAATAAATTGGTAAATAGTCTCAGTGTGCTTTAACTGCTCTTTCTCTCATACACATGAAGGGGGAAATCTGGATGGTTGAACTGGGTGTAGGAGGAAATGACAAGAAAGTTTGGGAACCACTGCACGAAATGGTATCTTCTCATAAGACTTTACCTAATTTTGCTGAAGGTAAAGCCAAGATACCTTTTTCATTTCTTAATGCACAAGCTTTTTGGACTGAATAATTAGAGACTTTGGAATATTTAGTAAATTTTCTTTTGACCAATCTTTAGGTGCAATTGTTAAAACCTTTACCTTTTCAGGGTACCTAGCATATTTCAGTCAGTCAGAGTACCAAGGTTTTTCATGGCATTTCTTATTTTTAGAGATGTTTGTTTGTTTTTAATTAGAAAAGTAGACTGTAGGCATCTGCAATTTTTGTTTTCATATTTTCCATAACCTTTCTCAGTCTTTTTTTTTTGGTTTGCTTTTTCAGTGGTATGGTAAAACACAGTAACTTTTAAGGTGACTTGACTATGACACAAATGTTGTCTCAAGTTTTTTCTTTTTTTGTGGAGTCAATTTGTCATTTAATTCCAGTACAAGTTTAGTCTCCATTGATGGATCAAAAGTTTTTAATGTCACTGGCTTGAAGATAGCATTTGCTACAAAAATTTAATTCAGGCATTAAAGTTAAACCATTAACTTCAAGCTTTAGAACAAGTGTGGAAAGGACACAGAGAACATCTAAAAATAAAAAAATATTTCATGTCTATCCATATTTATTTTATTTTAGAGTAATGTTGACTCTGTACAAGGTCTTGGGGCAACTTGATGTAGAGGGTTGTGTTTATAGGAATAGAAGGGGGAGATAATGATTAACTTGAACAGGTTAAGATGTTAGAGATTTGGAAAACATTCTCTTAAGGATCTGTTTCACAGGGTGATGATTCACAGAAAGAAGCTGTTTGTGTGAAATTTACTTCTTGCAATGAAATACAGAGGGAATGTGGGTAGTTTGCTACTATGTAAATGACATGGTGGGTCCTAGCCATGAACGTTAGACTTGGCAAAACCAAGGAATGTAGATTGTCCAAGCACTTTCCATGGAAGTAGTGATAGAGCTGTGATCTAGTATAAAGATATTTTTTCCATTAATCATTTATGCTTTAAAAAATAAATTTAAGTTATATGCAAATCGCATATAACTCCAAATGTAAAAATGTATAATCAACATGAAAAAAAAATCACCTTTTGATTTTCATTTGTAATAAGCAAATGCGTTGCAGTCGTTTAAATCATTTTTCTTGAACTTCTTTATGTAGTAGTTATTGTGATGGTTATATAAACTTTTATATAAGAACATAACAACAATTTTCTCTGAGCCCAATTAAAGAGACTGTTTGTTTTGAATCATTAAATGTAAATTATATGATCTTTCCTTTAAGATATTTTTACTTACCTTAGCATTGTTTTGATTATTAGATTCTACTTACCTTTCAAGTTTATACATTTAGAGAAATTTGCTTATTTCTAGATTGTCAATGTAGAAATAACTGATTTGTATGATATTAGAATTTTGTGTAGTAGCACAAAATGAGCAGAATGAGTCAATATTAGATCATCATTGCAAAATTCTGATAAATAAGAAATTTTGTGAAAAAACTATTAAATGAATTAGAATTGGTAGCTTTGAGCAAGTTAATAAAACTTATTGAGATTTATTCCCAAATACTCTGGTTTTCAAATTTTGTGCCACTTTTGTTACTTTTAAAGGCTCAGGAGATGATATTTCTCAATTTTTCTGTGATCAGTTACCTAAAAAGTTTCATTTTTTTTCAACAGAAAACTGCTAATATCTACTTTGTGGTTAGTTCCTGTAAAACTCTAATGGAATATCTTGATTCTGTGACTACAAATCTATAAGGATATTAAATTTCATTAATTTCTGACTAGTGGATCAGAAGATATAAGGGTTTTGTGAGATCATTGAATTTGAAAATGTAAGTGTTTGTTAGCAGAGAATGCTAATTCAACAAAATTTTAAATTGTGATATCTTGAGAACTGTTAGTAATTTTTATTCAATGCAGCTCATGTGGTATTGACTTACACCTTCGTTTTATGGCCATTCAAACACCAATCCCATCCAGCAGGATCAATTTCATTTACCCTACTTACTGTCTCAGCATCGTTGATCATGTTGTTCCATCCCTTACTTGTCGCTACATATAGGCAGTTGCTATTTTTAGCCAGTCATACATTGAAAAGTGTTCCACAAGTCACCCACATAAAGAAAATGTGTTTTGGCAAGTAATGACTTTAGGAAGGTATGGCACTTTACTTCCCCATTTCTATTGATAGTACTTTTCTCTCCTCAGACTTGCAGGTCTAATACTTTCATCTTGTCTTTCAGTCTCTCTGGGTCTTTATAACTGAGTTCATAATTGGATAAATGATCACTCAGTGATACCACATATAACAAAGCTTCATTGCTTGGGATGAAATGATTAATATATATATATATATATATATATATATATATATATATTATCCTATGTCAGTAGCACAAAAATTTTACACTTGATAAATTAAAAAATTGTACCCTAACATTATAAAATTTGACTACCGTGAACAGTGAGTGAATCTCTTAAACAGTCAGTTTGTAGTATGCACCTGATGATTGTGTAATACATGAAGTTACATGCTGTGTCATTGACGTAGGATGATATGTATATTTATTAATATGTATAATTAATACCTCTGTTTATACTACATTGAACAGTTTTATTAATACCTGAATAATATTTTTATACATGTGTGCATTCCCATATTTATATTTATTATTTCACATAACTATATACAAGTTTACAATATATGACAAAAAATGTTTCTTTAGGTATTTCTAACACATATTAATGATGCTTTTTTTTATCATATCACCCCAAACAAGGCGGTAATGCCACTGATGTGCAGGGGGCTACATAAGAGTAAAAGGATTAGAAGAGAGTGAGGAGAAGGACGAACCAGTTAGAAAGGAGCAAGGGAAGGATGGGAGTACAGGTGTGATGACAGTTGCGAAGGTGGAGAGAAAGGAAAGGATCTACAGGACAGTGTGGAAAGAAGTAAGGTCAAGTAGTTAAGAGATGAGTATTGACCTTGCATTTAAATTCCTGGAGGTTGTAGCTGTCAGGAAACAAGAATAAGGAAGTGAGTTCCACAGGTGGGAAGTGCGGGAAAAGAAGCTGCAGGAGTAGAATTATCATCTGCATTTGGTTGATCTAACTGTGAATGGGTGAGACCCAGTTGCCAGTCTGGTTGCATGAGTAAACACCTGTTGCGGAGGCACCAGTGACTGAAGCTTATTGGAGCAGAAGCCATTGAAGTATTTATAGAACAGACAAAGAGAAGCCACTTCTCGTCGGTGGGAAAGTGGCTGTAGTCTAGCCGCCAAGTTGGTATCTATCACATTACTGATTTTCCTTTGGAGCCTGTCAAGAACACGGAGATGAACAGCAGATACACCTGACCATATATGGCAGCAGTACTCCATGCATGGACGAATGGTTGATTTGTATATATGCAGGATGGTTTCAGGAGGGAAAAACTTCCTGGTCCGACACAGTGACCCGACCTTCCTAGCAGTGGATTTAACTCTCGACTCAATATAGTGGTTCCACTTGAGATCAGAAGAGAGGGTAAGGCTGAGGAGGCGCAGAGTATTGTTTTCGGGGAGACTCACTTGGTCCATGCTTATGGGAGGCAGGAGAGGTTGCCTGTGATGATTGACAGACAGCAGCTTGGTCTTAGATGCATTGAAATTTACAAGCCACTTCTTACCCCAATTCACCAAAGAGTGTAGATCTTTCTCAAGATCAGCAGCAAGATTATGTTTGTTTGTCACACCTGGATTCTTACTGATGTGGGAGTAAATTGTGGTGTCATCTGCGTAGATGCCTACCTGGCTCTTGTTCTAGTCTGGTCTAGGATAGAGCCCTGAGGAACACCAGCATTTGTACAGTAGGGTGTGGAAGCATGCCCATTCAGGACGACCTTCATTATGCGGTTATGAAGGAAAGATTGGATCAGATCATGCAATCGTCCGGTAATACCGTAACCCCGTAGCTTTCATAGAAGGCCAGTGTGCCAAACTCTGTCAAAAGCATTGGAGATGTCCAGAGCAACAGCACGAGCCTTGCCGGACTCCTCAAAGGCCTGAAAAATGTACTTCTTAATGTCGGCCATGTACCTGGCAAAGTGGAAGCCATACTACCTGTCGGAGAAGAGTTTATGGGCAGTAAGTTGCTGAACTATTTCAGCATTAATAATGGCCTCGAACACCTTCCCGAAAATAGGTAGAAGGCTGATAGGGTGATAGTTGGATGTGTCCGAGGGTTCATCAGAGTTCTTAAATACAGGAATGACAGAAGAGGACTTCCAGCATGCAGGAAAACAGGAAGCAGAGAGGCAGTAGTTATAGAGTTTAGAGAGGACAGAGGAGAGTTCAAGGGCACATTTCTTAAGGACAATCACCAGGATTCCATCACCGCTGCTAGCCTCGTGGGGGTTCAGTTTTGAAATTACACGGGATACTACTGTTGGGGTAATGTATATATCAGACAGTTTAACATCAGTTCTGATAGGGAAGTCAGGTGAGTGTACTCCAGATGAGTCAAATGTGGAGTTGGATGAGAATCTGTGAGAAAAGCACTCAGCCTTGTCTGCTGATGATGTGAGGACCTTGAATTTGTTGATTAAAGGAGGGATAGAGGATTTGCTATTGTTCAGCACCCATTTGCATAATCGCCAATAGTCTTTGGAGCTGAACTTGTGGTCAGCTTTGCGCTGTCTCATTCTCTCAGCAAACAACTGTTTGGTATCATTCAGGATTCTCTTGCACTCATTATGAGCAGATGTGAATAGGTGCCTGTTGTGGTCAGATGACTGTCTCCGAAATAGTCAAAAGTAGTGATTCCTGTGGGCAATGACAGCCAAACAAGCAGGAGAGAACCAAGGGGAGGAATGAGGTTTGAGACAAAACTTCCTGGTAGGTTTGAAGGCATCAATGCCAGCTTTCACCCAGGACAAAATCTCAGAGGCATAGTCATCATCTGGGAGATCATCCCAGTAAGCTCTTTGGTAGCAGTAGGAAAACCTATAAGTAGGAGGTTCCTGAGGGGAGTGAGAGTGGAGAGAAATATTAAGAGAGACAACAGCATGGTTGGAGTTGCTGAGAGGGCAAAGCTGCGAGACTTGGCAGGAGTCAGGTGCAGAGGTAATGCATATATCTAGTAGAGAGGCGTGCTCAGAGAGAGTGCTTGGAAAGGGATTGGGAAATAGCAAAGTTCATCACGTGAATGCCTGCAGAATCAGTAACAGTCTTTAAGCTACTCAGCATGATGGGCGTTAAGGTCTCCAAGCATAAATATGTGAGCGAATGGGTGATAGAAGTAGCCTTATCTATATTATCAGAAATGCTGTCTAGTAGGAAGCAGTCGGAAGAAGGAGAATGGTAAAGGAAGAAAAGGTAGCTAACCAAACTGAGAAGTGATAGACGAAGACATACATCTTGGTGGGCGGTGGATTTGAGTCAATTAACCCTAGATACAGGGAGGTGTTCACTAACGTAGACCCCCAGCCCATGCATGTGGACAGTGGAATCCTTCCTTAAGAGGGGAAGATAACCAGGGATCAAGAAGTCAGAGGAGGGAATTGCGACATGGCACTACAAGAACCCCGGTATTATGCAACTGTTGATCAGAGCAGCCGCTCTTGACGCCACGCAAGAGTTAGGGCTCCTAACTACTAGTCGGAAGTAGCAACCAGGTAACTGCCAACCTTGTACCCTCACAATGATGAGACTTTCTCACCAGCCAAGTGCATCACAGGAAAATCACAGAAGCACCAATACTGAGAAAGCCGGAAACCACATCCTAAACAGGGAACAAGGGATGAGCCTCTTCACCTGTTCAATAGATGTGGGTGCAGTGTGAACCAGGCTATAGTTTGGTCTATCTACTCCAATTACAAAAAAAAAAAAATCTTAGGGTGGTGACTTGCTAAGTTTTAACTTAGTTAAAGTCCAGTCAAAGAGATTTCTGGTAAAAAGAGAAAACCAATCGTTCAATTAATCATGAAACGTTTAAAATTAAGCAAAAAATGACTTACTTTTAAGAATATTTAAGACAGTTGAATCCATCTCAAAACACACATAGTTCTGCTAGTAAGGTAAAAAAATAATAATTTTACTGTTAATAGTACATTTGTTTAATCTTTAAGTCAAACAGTCAGCGTTTTAAAAATAATCAATAAAAATATCCCGCAAAGAAAAATAAATATTTAATAACATAAAAGTTTACAATACATTTATTGAATAATCTGTTAATGTTTCATAGTGTAACTGTTATTGCTAGTTACAGCATTACAGTAGGTATTTAGAGTAGTCTTCTATGAATTTTTTCATGTGTTTTGGCTAATATTTTTTCCATGATAAGATTCTTTTAGTTCATTGAGTTTTGTAGGTTCCTTCTTTCAACTCTCAATTTCAGATCTCTTCATAAATTTTCAATCGGATTGAGATCTTGAGATTGACTTAGCCGTTTTAGAATGTGAGAGCAAATGCAGACAGGCTACAGAGAAATGGCTCAATGATAAATGTGAAGAAATAGAGAGAGTGAGCTTAACTAATAAAGGAGACATTCATAAAAAAAGGAAAATAACAGGACAAAAGACATGCTCCTCAACAGGTTGTATAAAATCCAAGGATGGTACGCTCATCTTAGAGAAACAGAAAATACTTCAGTGATGGGAAGAATATATAGAAGACCTCTTCCATGACAAGAGAAAGCAACCAAAAATATACAGAAGTACCACTGGACCAGAAATATTAAAATCTGAAGTGAAAGCTGCACTGGCCATACTGAACAGAAACAAAACAGCAGAACCAGATGACATTGTAATTGAGATGCTGGCAGCCTTAGAAGATTTCAGCATAGACAAAATTACAGTAATAATAAAGGAAATTATAACAGTGGCAATATACTGGAAGACCTAAGCAGATCGATTTTCATAGCACTGCCTAAGAAGCCAGGTACAAATGAATGTGAACTCCCTCGGACAATCAGCTTAATGAGTCACATAACAAAACTCATCATCTGAATTCTGATGAATAGTGTGCACAGGAAAATCAGGCCATAGATAGGACAAGAACAGTGTAGTTTTGTCAAAGACACTGGAACAAGGAATGCAATATTTATGTTTAGAATGTTAACAGAAAGGGCAATACAAATGCAGAAGGATATGTACTTGTGTTTCATAGACTACACAAAAGCATTTGACAAAGTATGCCAAAAAGATTTGATAGAGATGCTTGGCAACCTTGACATATTCAAGAAAAACATTTGGGTAATCAAGAACCTGTACTGGCAGCAAACTGCCTGCATACAGATAGGAAACGATTTCAGCAGATATACAAAAATTGAAAGGGGTGTAAGACTTGCTCAACTTATACAGCAAGACAATTCTGAGAGCTCTAGAAGTCCTGCCAGGAAACTACAAAACCTCCAACAGGAAGTAGCTAAAGAAAATGAAAAGAAAAGACTACAAGAAAACTGAATGCATGGTCATCAGTAAAAAGAGGAGCCCAAAATGCCAACTGTAGGCTGGGGATGCTAAAATCAAGCAGGTACAGAAATTTAAATATCTGGAAAGTTTTCTAACAGAGGATTGAAAGTGTGATACTGAGATCCCAAGATGCATTGGCATGGCCAAGGTTGCAAAACGGGAATGCTTATGTACATACAAAAAAATTCAAAATTCTTTTAAAAATGTTGATGTGTGATGATTTCGATTAAGCATTTTCATTTATGTTTTGTCAAAGTTATTGCCAAATTATTGAAATAAACAAAATATCTGAATAAATAAACTACAAATGCACATATTATTATCATCATTATTATAATCATCATCATTGTCATCATCATCAACACTGAATAAATAAGTAATCAATTCAATAAGATTATGGAGAATATTTTTTTAAATTTGGAAGATTACTGAGTACTTAAAAATTATATATAAAAGGTACTCACATTATATTCAATTATTTTTTGTGGATAAAGCCCCCATAGAACAATTTTAGAGAAACATCAATCTGCCATCAAGCTGACAAACACATCAACAGTTTAAATAAATAGCTACTGCTGTGTTAAAAAAAGTATTTCTGAAATATTTTAAATTTTAAAGTAAATAATATTTGTATTAAATCAGATTAATCATATTTTAAATCAGCTAATATTTCTCAGATATTTCCATGGACCATATGTGGTAGCAATATTCAAAGCAAAGATAAATGGCATTCATATTTATTTTTATATTACTTTTGTATCCATCCACTGGTGCAAATATATATATATATATATATTTTTTTTTTTTAATCATTTCACCCCAAGCAAGGCATTCCACTGCCACTATAGCGCAGGGGGTTACATAGGGGAAGGTGCTGAGAGAGCGATTGGATATAGGAAAGGTCAGAAGGAGGGTGATAGATGAGTAAGGCGGTACATAGCAAGAGTGTTTGAGAGAATGGGTGCGAGTTAGTGTGTTAGGAGGTGTCTATTGACTTTGCATTTAAACTCCTGGAGATTGTAGCTGTCGGGGAAGCAAGTATGTGGAAGGGAATTCCACAGGTGGGAAGTGCGAGAAAAGAAGCTATGGAGTAGAAATTGCGATTACATTTTATCGGTTTCACTGTAAAAGGGTGGGACCTAGGTGATAATCTAGTATCTCGTGCAAATTCGTACCTAGTACCTAGGGGGCACCAGTGATCTAAGTTCATCAGAGCAGAAGCCGTGAAAGTATTTATAGAAGAGGCACAGGGAAGCCACGTCACACTGGTGAGAGAGTGACTGCAGGCGGTCAGCCAAGTTGGTATCGATCACATTACAGATTCTCCGTTGTATTTTGTCAAGAACCCTGAGAAGAATAGCAGGGTCACCTGACCAGATGTGGCAGCAGTATTCAATACACGGGCGGATGGTAGATTTATATATGTGCAGGATATATTCAGATGAGAAGAACTTCCGGGCCCTGCACAGAGAACCGACTTTCATAGCAGCAGATTTAGCAATGGATTCGATGTAGTCATTCCACTTGAGGCCCGCTGAGAGTGTCAGGCCAAGCAGGCATAGTGTTTTACTCTCTGGGAGGCAAGTCTGTTCCATGGTAATGGGAGGTAGGTGCGGTTGTCTATGGTGGTTAAGGAGCTTCGTTTTGGAAGAATTGAAATCTTGGTAAGTAACTAACTGCTAAAATAAAATTTAACGACCATCACTGAGTATATATACCAGGCTCTTGACAAGAATGGTGAAGCCCGAACCGTTGCCTTGGATATCTGTAAAGTGTTCAACAGAGTCTGGCATGCTGGCCTTCTACGGAAACTGTGAAGCTATAGTATAACTGGAATTTTGTTGGTCCTAATCTAGTCATTCCTCTCTAACTGCACATTGAAGGTGGTATTAAACGGACATGCCTCCCAGAACTACCCTACAAACACGGGTGTCCCTCAAGTCTCTATCCTTGGTCCTACGCTCTTTCTGATCTACATCAATGAGGTCCCCGATGCCATAACATCCCAAGTAGGCATGTATGCCAATGACACCACAGTTTACTCTTGCCTCAATCAAAAATCTGGTGTGGGTGACAAGGCAAATCTCGCTGCTGAGCTTGAAAAGGACCTCCAATCCGTGGTGGATTGGGATAAGAAATGGCTCGTAAATTTTAATGCTTCAAAAACAAAGCTGCTATCTAATAACCACCACAGACAATCGTTCCTCCCACCCATAAACATGAATCAGGCTTCTCTCCCTGAAAGCAAAAGACTGTGCCTCCTCGTGTTAACTCTCACACCAGACCTCAAGTGGAATAACTATATAGAAGCCATAGCTAAATCCACTGCTAAGAAAGTCGGTTCTCTCTGCAGGGCCAGGAAGTTTTTCCCATCCTAAACAATCCTGCACATATACAAGTCTATCATCCGCCCGTGCATTGAGTATTGCTGCCATATCTGGTCTGCTATCCACTTAGGTGTCCTCAACCGAATCCAGTGGAGAATCTGTAATGTGATCGATCCTGACTTGGCAGCTACGATACAGTTGCTTTCTCACTGATGCAGTATGGCTTCCCTGTGTCTCTTCTACAAATACTTTCATGGCTTCTGCTCTGATGAACTTAGCTCACTGGTACCCCCTATACGCAAATTTCCTCAAGCCACAAGATTAGCAACTAGGTCCCACCCTTTTACTGTGAAGCCAATAAATTGTAAACGCAAATTCTACTCCAGCAGCTTCTTTTCTCGCACTTCTCACCTGTGGAATTCTCTTCCGCATACTTGCTTTCCTGACAGTTACAATCTCCAAGAATTTAAATGTAAAATCAATCGACATCTCCCATCTCACTAACCTGCATCCTCTCTCTCATGCTTTTCTACATCCACCCCACTCTCATCAGTACTCTCTTTCCTCTCCTACTCTCTTCCTTACACCCCTGCAACCTCTCACTCCTCAACATTCCTCCTATGTGACCCCTTGCACAACAGTGGCAGTAAAATGACTTGCCTAGGGTGACAGGTTTATATAAAAAAAACAAAACAAATGTTACTTTTACCAGCTACTTCTTTGTTTATGGGAAAATGATAAAAAATAAAAATTGAAATTTTTATCTTTCAAGAAAATTTCAGTGAAAACTATGACAAAGTGGAAAAAGAAGTTTTAACATAATGAAAATTTTAAACCATCTCAGAAAAATCAGTCAGTTTCAACACTAGTTAATCTGGTTGAAAAAATATAACTGACAAACTCATGGCTAGTTAAGATGTTAAATGCCTTTACACCAATGTTTCTGTTTACAGATGCTTAAATCTTTTAAAAATGCATCTAACACAATCAAAAATAAGTCTTCCTAACAACAGCTAAGATCATAAAAGTCTGCTGTCTTGCCACCAAACAATACTATTTTTCAAAATAAAAATCTAAACAATCAATATATTTTCTATATATTGACGACTCTCTATTAATTTATCTCAGCAAAACTACTTTACCTGACCTTGTAAATAAACTAAATAAAGTTGAAAAGAGGATGGTATTTACTTATGAAATTAAAACAAAGAATACCTTCCTCAGATATCATGAAACACCGTAGTGGCAATAGCCTAAACTAAGTGTTCATCTCAAATCAACTAATAAAAATGATCTCATAAATTTATATTTTTGCCATAACAACAAAATAAAATCCAGAATAATCATCAGATTCTATTTAAGATTATTCAGAATTTGTACTCCTCAATATTTATATGAATTATATTTATGTATATGAATTATAATTATTAGAGAAATGCATTGAAATTACTTTTAAGTTTCTCCAATATCCTATTCATTTTATATTCAGTGCAACAAAAGGCTTGTAAAATATTGAAAAATAGAAGAGTGGACCATTCTAACAAGCCTAACAAATCAACATATATTATTCTACCGACCAACTCTAGCACAACTATAATTGAAAGGAATTTTCTCTATGCTTTATAATATAAGATTTGTTATACCTACTTCAAAAATAATAAAAGACTAAGTACAAAACAAAATAGGCTAAAACTTGAAGGAATTTACTATGTCACCTGTAATAACTGCTGCAAGGAACACATAGAGAAACCTTAAGGAATTTAAATAGATGGTTATACAAACAAAAACACATTAATTAATGTAATAATTGTTTACTGTAATGAGTTTGACCATAATTCTGATTTAAAAAAGTTACTCAAATTAAAAGAGAAAATTTACTAAGATGAAAATGTATAGGAAGTGCTTTAATTGCTAGGTCATCCACAGTAAGTTTACGTCTAAATTCTTACAGCATTTACCTTTCTTGGCAGATCTATTATCCAAAACCAAAATTTAAAGCCTTGTGTGTAATATTAAAGAATTGCCATTCATAATAGACAATTTTAAAATTCATTCTAAAAATAGTACTTTTATTCAAAAAGTTATGAATAATGTTAAAAATCACCATGATGAATTTTGAGTTTCATTCAACTCAGTTAATATTCTGATGGAAGCAGCTTTTTCTGGTAAGCTGTAATTGAAGCTTTTTTGTTTGTCTGAATGTAAAATTTTAAAACATTGTATGTAATGTGTTTGTGTAAATTTTGAAATTTAATATTTTGCACTCAGCCTTTGATAGTTTGATTGTAGACATTTTGATCATGGTTAGCCCAATTCATTTTTCTTTAAAGTTCTAGGTGTTGATTCCGGTTCAGGGTAGACTTTTCAGCTTGTTTCTCCCCTTCTCTCTCCTTCTCTCTCTCTCTCTCTCTCTCTCTCTCTCTTTCTTTGATTTGTATACAAGTATATATATATTGGATAATATATCTTAGGATCAAGGAAGCTTCTTGCAGACAGAATAATAACAATTGAAAAAATAAGTGAAATAAAAATCACCATGATGAATTTTAAGTTTTACTTAACTCAGTTAATATTTTCATGGAAGCAGATTTCTTCTCTGGTAAGCTGTAATTGAACCTATTTTTATTTTTTTTCATATGTAAAATTTTAGAATATTGTATGTAAATCGTTTGTGTAAATTTTGAAATTTAATATTTCACACTCATCCCTTGCTGTTTTGACTGTAGACATTCTGATAGCAAAAAAAATGTTTTAGAAACATCTTCAAGTAAATGTTTGTCTTACATAGAAAATTTAAATTTTAAATTCTCATGTATGGATCTCCTGACTTTAACTAAGTTAAAACTTACTAAATATGTTTTTCTTAACTTATTTTTTAAATTGGGATAGACCCTACTATCCCCTGGTTCATACTCCTCCTCCTTCTTTTGAACAGGAATAGAGGTTCATCCCTTGTTCCCTGTTTAAGAGGAAGTTACCAGTTTTCTTTCCTCTTCTCAGGTCTCAATCATGGTGCAGTCACAAATTCTTCTTTAATGTGTGTGGATGGTGGCATTGTCTCCTCATACTGAGAGTACTGGATTGGTAGTTTTCCGGTTGCTGCTTCTGATGTGTTTGACCATAATAGGCGCTTTATTGTCTCTGCATGCATTGAATGTAAGTGAGTTCTAAATGATGCTAAGCTGTTGTTTGCTAATAGAATGACACAGCGAATGATATCCTTGGTTGCTGCTTCTGATTAATAGTTAAGAGCCTGAACTCTTGCGTAGCATCTTGAGAGGCTGCTCTGATAAACAGTTGAATAATATCAGGGTTCTTGTAGTGCCATGTTGCACATGGATGGGTGTCCCTGCAAGTGCTTCTAGTGGGCAACCCTGATGCCACATTATATTGCAGACTCTGCCAGTTCCCTTCCAACACATGTTGGATTTGACAACCAATTGATACTACTAGTCTAGGCCTCTCTTTACCTAAAGAATCTCTAATCATGATGACACACAAAAAAATAAAACTAAACCAGCTAAACAAAAAACACCTAAATCTGTCAACACCTCTTTCTCCAACATCCATTATATCTGTACCAAAATTCCCAGTGTTGAATCCATCCTCTAAGAAAACTCCCCTAGCATCTTAGCCCTCTGTGAAACTAACCTTGATCCTTCTATCCCTCCTTCCTCTGATTTTTATATACATGGTTACCTTTCTCACTTTAGGAAGGACTCCAATGTCCATATACAGGGTCTTGGTGTTTATGTTAGCAAACATCTCTCTCTAGCCAGGATGATTTCTCTTGAATCTCTATTCCTAGATGCATCTCCAGCTGTCTCTAAGCTCAGTTAGCTATCTTTTCTTTCTCTACTGCTCCCCTTCCTCTCCTCATTGTTCTGTACTAGACACCATCTCGAACAATATAGATAAGGCCATTTTCTCTCATCTGTTCTCGAATATATTTGTGTTCAGTGACTTTAATGACTGCCATGGCTGGAAAACTCTGTCACAGGTCTTGCTGGTGTCCATACCATGAACTTTTCAATCACTCAATCTCTCACTTAAGTGGAAGTGGTAGATTTCTCCATGCATTTTGCTAATAACCTTCTTGGACTTGGCTCACTGCTAGATCTCTGTTTCACTTCTATCCCTGACTCTTGCCATACCGTGCAGCAGCTCTGCCCTCTTGACAACACTGATCATGCCATGAATTTAATATTTGATTCGTCTGGAGTATCCGCATTTGACTTGCAGTCTAAAACTCAGGATCAACTGAGTGATGTTTATATTACCCCTTCGCTGGTCTCTAATGTAATTTCAAAGCTTGTCTCCCATAAAGTGAGTGGAGATGATGAAATTCCACTTATTATCATGAAAAAATGGGTCCCTGATCTATCCTTTTCTATTTGTGATATAACACTTTTTATGCAGATAGAGTAGTAATTCCATTGTCATTGCAAAAAAGTATTTTGAAACAATTTCACATAGGACATCCAGGTATAGTGAGGATGAAGTCACTGATGAGAAGCAACATTTATTGGCCTAAGTCAGACAAAGATATTGAAAATACAGTTAGAAGTTGTTATGGTGGTAATTCAGCATCAAAATCACCACTTATAAATTATCAAGCATAGATGAGCACTGATAAATCACTGGTAAGTCTACATATGGATTTTGCTGATTTATTTAATTGTAAATAATTGTCACAAAATAACTTGAGATAATGAAGTGTAAATGACTAACTACCACTGTAATGATTAAATTCTTATACAAACTTTTGCAAGGTTTGGAGTACCTGACAGTTTAGTATCCAATAATGGAACTCAGGTTACTTCTAGTGAGTTTTAAAATTTCAACGAAAACTATGCAGTTGAAAACTTGACAGATCTGATCTATCATACAAGATTGAATGGTCATGCTGAGAGGTTTGTCAACACCTTCAAAGAGTGTTAAGAGAAGCTGAAGTCTTGGAAGCAGAAGATACAGCACTTTTTGAGTGTATATTGAATGATACCAAATGCAAACATGTCTGTGAAAATGTCACCTGCAGGGCACATGTTTGTTTTTGACAAATTACTACTTAGTAATAAAAAAAAAGTCAAAATTTCATACTGTCAGATCATTTAAGATCAGCAATAACGTTTTCTTTAAAAAACTCTAAGAGTGAAAAGGAAGATAGGCAGGAAGGAAAAATAATTCATTGCTTTGGTAGTATGACGTACGTCGTCAAAGATGGATAATTCCGACATAAGACACATATAAACCAATTGAGAATAAGCTATCTGTACAATTTCATTTACTGATAGACATACTTTACGATACCTTTAAAGTACCTATTCCTACAATGTGAGGGTAAGCAAAATCCTAATCTGACTAAGTGGAAGTGTACCAATGTCAGAAAAGTATTGACTAAAGAACGTTGTATCTAAAAAAGAAGTGGGTGTTTTGGTGATGTTCACATCTTTCCAGAATGTGACATGAACTCAAGCAAATGGTATAATGGACTCTTATGAGATTGTGATACTGCTACAAGGATAGTTACAACACAGTAAGTGTATACTACTATAGATTCAGTAAGACTACATCGACTTAAAGTGACATTATATTTTTTGATTGTGTTATCTTTGTTCAATGCAAGGAAGGCATAACAGCTTGTTATTAACAAAAAGAATGAAATTTCTAGTGGGAATTAAATTCTGCATCTCCTCCTGCTTATTTCTGTGGTAAAATATAGATTATATGAGGCTATGCGGAGGTAATGAACATTGTTCATGAAAGTGTTTTTTTTTCACTCCAGACATTGGTTTTCAGACTTGGACTTTTCTCATTTGTTTGTCATTGTAGAAAATGTAGCTATCTTTAATCCAAAAATATCTATTTTGCTTGTATGTATTCTTTTAATATATGTTATATATCATAGTGATTTTTGTAATATTAACAACTAAATTTTTAAGCTTTGAATTTCCATTTTTTTATCTAGAAGCTGAGCAAAAGGTTCAATTGATGGTGGACTGTATGAAGTATCATTTGGATGATGCTGAATGCCTAAAAAAGAGTCTGTTATCTATAGCATCCCTATGCTCATCTCACAGTAAGTCATGAAAATTTATATGCAAAAATTATTTGAATTGGTTAAAACCATAAAAAATAATCATATACTTTTATATGTTGTGTATGTTCTGTAAGCAATTATGAGTTAGGGTTGTTGATTTTTCTTTGTTTTGTTTTTTAAATAAACAAAAAATTTTAAATGTAAATTGAACATTATTTTTATTTTTGCATGTAAGACAAGTAATATAGAACAAATATGAGATTAACAGCTTGAGGGAATATCAAGGTAAAGAGTAGTATAAGTAAGGGTCACCAAATTAGCAATATTTGCTGCATCATCTGGCTAACTTTTTCTCAATTTACTCAATAAAAATTTACATTTAATTTTGATAATTTTTTAAAATATTGGCTTCATCTACTTTCAGCTTACAAAGTCAGTGCTTTCATATCTGACTACACAGACAGAGAATGTAATGCTGATAATTGCAGCTGCAACTGAATATTGTATTTTCTTTTATTCATTAATTTTTTATTAATTTCAGTAATGAACCATTTTGCCTTAGAATACTCACAACCTAAATTTAGGGACTGGAAGGAAATTTCCAGAATATTTTAAAAAAATGCAGTGGTTGGAGTTAGGAAGTTCTATGGTAGATTATTCTCTAAAAAAATGAATTATCCCAGCCCATCTATTTAAAATAGAAATTTAATTAGATTACATATATTTTGATCCAATATAGAAGTATGAATCTATATATAAATAATCTGGTCATTTTTTATGTGTACTATTTGAGTATACATATTACTTGGGTTGTGAATGATCAACTGAAGTACCTTTTTCAGGGTTAAGAAAAACAGCAGGTTGACATCGACCTAATTTCTGATATTATTATTACTCCTATCTTGGTCTTTCTTCAAAATGACCACTAACAGACATTTCTCTAGACTGCTATCAATATCGGCCATATTAACAAACCTTTTGTTATACTGAATACCAAAAGAACTTGCTCAACATTCTAAAGAAAATAAATAAAAGTATATTATTTATATTTAGTCGGTTTGTTTTTATGTTGTACATTTCTGATAAATTATTATCCTACCACCTATCCACACTGGCAACTCCAAATTCATATGTCACTTAAGTGTGGTAGGTGGAATATGTCCAACAGTAATAACACTTGAAGACACAAAAGCAGAGATATTTTCATTTTTTTAAAAATGATGTTGCACACAATTTTTTGTTCTTGTTAAAAAATATTTAAAAAGAAAATGTCCAATTAATTATATTCCCTATTAAATATTTATAGTTAGTTGAACTACACTCTAGTTTTATCAGTTCAGACTTTTACAGCTAGGACTAATTATGCTACATCCACAGTTTTCGAATCACCCACATTTTCTCTGTCTTTCAGTTGTAAGAAGGAAAATCAAATCAAACAGCTTCTTACCAAAAACAATTAGTGAGAAATAGTAAACCTAGCACTGAAGTGTTATGCAGAGGAACTCTTTTTTCAGTTACAGTGAATAGCTGAAGCTTTGGATAAAATTCAGAGTGACGCAAGCACCATTGTTGAAATGTGGATATTAGGAAATAATTTTGCAAGAATTGCAAGCACCTGAAAAAAGAAAAAAAATGTATAACTAAGTCATCATCAAAGCTAATTTTCTTGCCAACAAGTTTCATTTATATCTTCAAGGAAAGTCATTAAAGAAGTTAATATCATGAGAAAATATGCCAGCGAGAAATATCCAGTAGATAACTCATAATTACCAGAAGTGGCTTTGCACAAGGAATGAGAATGATATACCCAAGTGATCATAATAAGGGTTTGGTTTGAAATTCTTAGCACCTGAAGAAGGCTGGAGCATATAACAGCCGACACATTGTAAAAATAACAACGAAGATGAGAACAATACTCTGAATAATGTAAATAGTTTAAATACTACCTCATCTCAGAAATATAGACAAATACTGAAGTTGATACAGGTTGAAATGTGGCATTTGTTAGCATCCTAGGAGAATAAATCATAGCAGTTGGTATTTGATAAGATTTCAATTTTAAAGGTTTCTACAGTCAGCTAAATATTTGTTAGGAAAATGTTATACTTAATTCATTGACATTAGTAAAAACACTGTATCCATTTTAAATATTAAGTAAACATATGTACACACACTGTATAAATAAATTTGAATAGAAGTTGCTTATTTTGTTGTCTGGAAAGAACAGTTTGTGTGAAAGAAATTCATCTACCATCAAAAAGTCTGCCTGCTGACAGCATTAGCTCCATGATATAAAGAAAAATTAAGACAGACCCATTTTATCAATTATAACACAAAATAGTTGGAGTAGTCTGGATATGCTGCCTATGTATTAGCATACCTGCCTTCAAACACATAAAGTCAGTTGCTGGGAACAAGTACTGGCATGAAAAGAGCTGATTGCAGAAAAAGTGGATTTGTGACATGCAGTTGTGTTAATTTGTGTCTGAATTTGTGTTAGTCAAGAAAGCAAAACTGCTTGATTTTGACCTTCTGCTAGGGATGATTGTTATCACAAATCATTAGTTTTTGCATTAAACAAACAGGTGCAGTAACTTAACAGAATACATGGCACTCAAAATTGACTTGAAGGATGGAATACTGGAGTATTTTGGTTGCATGTCTTTCACATGGCAGATATTCTATTCATTCTACAGATCTGTGGGCTAATTATCTTTGTTACCTGACCTCTACCAAACATTGTGGTAGACTGACTCTGCAGAGTCTTGAGCCACACATGATTTCCAACCTGGTAAGGACTATATCAAGAAACTGAGAGTGTTGTCATGACATCAACCCCCCACTCACCCAAACTTCATATTGGTAGATTGCAATGGCTGGTGTGATGAAGTGTTTGTCAGAGTCACATTGTTTCAGTTGCAATTTATTTCACTGAATGGTGATATCACTCTGCTATACCATTCCTGACTGGAGCGTACACACAACAAAATCTCTGGCTTATTCCCCACTGATATGCAAAAAATTCTATACTCCATGCTGCAAAAGGCTGCATCATTGCCCATAAAAAGCTCATATGGTGGACCATGCTGAAAGAACACCGTCTCCATCTACCGAATCACACTTGCTGAGTCTTAACTTGCCTTTCCAATTGCTTCCAAATGGTGAAGCGTGACAAGCTGCAGTGTGTGAGGGTTAAGAAATGGTGTGAACCATAATGTGTTATGTCCATTCCTAACCCCTGCCAATTCTGTTCAAATTCAGCTTTCCCTTCACCTAGTGAACTGATGCTGGGCCTATTGATTGACATTATTTGCACCCACTGACGTAACTGCTGCTTTTGTCATTGCTGGGCACACTCTCCTGAAAGAGTAAGTAAGCTGATCCATGTGGACAGCACTGGTCTGTGGTGCAGGTTTGTTCTTTTTCTACATTGCGTCAAACCACCATGGTGGCACCCAGGTCAGTCAGTCAGCCATGTTTTCAGTTGATGTAACCAACATCACATCCATGGTCAGCTCGTACTAGTTCCTTGAGGCTACTCAAGCATCTACTGATGGGCATCTCACTTGCTGTCTTGGTATGCACTCACATCTTCCCAGTAAGAGTGCCTGATACCTTGTTGTGGACCTAGGATAGGTCAGAAAGAAAAACACAAACTTGGGTATTAGTGAAACACATATATTTAATGAGAGAACAAATACAAAGAGTGTTATATGTCAGTCGAACTGCCAAGTATTAGACCTGGTTGACTCAACTCAACTCAACTCAATCCTGAGAGGCATATTCTCCTGGTATTCATAATAATAGAAAGAGTTCATTATAGTCCAAAAAGGTAAGATCCCATAAAATACCTAGTGCTACACAGAGAGAGTGTCCGTCTTTGTGCCACACCTTACCCTGAAATTGGAAAGCCAAGTTAATGTCTTTTAATATGGTGTTCAGTTCGACCAGGTTTATATGTTGAGCATTGTTTTCAGGCCACATCCAACAAGCGTCCTCCAGCACAGTCCCATGCCTTTCTAGCACTACACCAATCGCTAAAGAACTTGTGTCCATCCACATGTTCAGCTCCTGGCTGTCCATGCACCAATCCACATGAGTTGAGTTATTTCGCTTCATTGCATCCATAGTCTCAAATGTCATATGGTGAAATAGGGTGTCCTTCACTTCATTATCCCAGCCTTCTGTGACCACAGTGGCTCTCCTTTTGATAATTCCACAAGCCACATGAAGCCTCCCACACACCAGGAAGCACCTGACAATCACCCCACTCCACTCTGCTAAAGAAAACAACAACAACAGGACACATCAACTGTCAGCCACAAGTACTATTTCTTTATTTGTTTCACCTTCTTTCTCACCTACCAAAAAAGGGAAAGGAACATAAGATTCTGCTACTATCAGTATACGTCCCGAGAAACTTAGCTACTTACTACTATCAACCATGAACTCTTAATTTCTGAAAAGGACATTTTAATACTTACATTTCTCTTTGAAGTACATGCATTTTCTCTCTGAATATTTTTTTCTTACAATTTTGTTATTCTGTTAATAAAAAATTTACTTTAATATAGAAATGAAATATTTTATCCTTCCATATTTCAACATCCAACTTTCAACCTTATGATATTTAAATTGTGGGGACTTTGGTTATGTTTGACACAAGGCCAGTTTGACAAGCATAGCCGAGGCCCCTAAAAATTTGATGGAGATGGCATCAAGGAACCCAGTGATAAAAGTAAGTTTGATAAGCCTTTCCAGCCCAACTCCCTCAAACCTGGCCAATCCGGCCAACTGTCTGATCCTGTTTGTGTAAACGCTTACCTGCTTGCCAGCCCACCTGACCAGTAGGCTGTAAATGTATCATCAGAAAATGCTTCTTTTAACCGCTAATATCTTATCAATATCCATTTGGTCATTTTCATCCATCTCCATGTAGAGTTCTAATGCATTGCCGTCCAGATACAATGACTGCAGACTTACAACATCATCCACCAGCTAAAGTCTCACTACCAACAAACCTGGGATTCTGTAGCACAGACACTGAAAACACCTTTGCAATGGATTCTGGTTTAGTATATACTGATAGAAACTATGCTGAACAAACAAATTCCATATGCTGATTCAACAAAAACTCACCTTTTTTATACATTCTTGCCAAACCAGAGAATTTACATATTGGGTATGCTGCCAGCCTTGATCTGACTCAATGCTGCATGTGCCTCGTCATTCCAGTCAGGTCCACAATAAGACCATCATAGAACAACATCTGCATGTATAGATGACCTCAATATTAATGAAGATAAAGCTTTAGCAACACATGTAAAGGAGCATTTTACAAGGTTTTTTGTAATATGTAAAGATTCAGAGCAAATAGAAAATGATGCCCAGGTGTTAGATCTGCAGATATGAGGCAAGCACAGTAAGCTCTGATGGAGGCACAGAGTTGTCATTCCAGAAATTCTTGATGTCATTACATGATAAAATGTATTCTCTGTGTGTGGAAAGCTTGTGAGGCATTTTCCTGTGTAGGGATGACTTGATGGCATTTATCAAATGAATATGATTATGTTAGGATGGATGATGTAACAGATGAAACCTATGTGAGGATCATGTTGGAGTGTACCATTATGAAGATATGCAAAAAATCCAGTGCCAAATAATTGGTGAAAGGTTTGCTGTGAGATCAATGTCTGAATCAATATAAGCTCTTTAGTCACTGGGGTCTCATTAGGGGTCACTGAACCTGTCATTAAGATTAATGCCCATCCCATCATTCTGTCTAAGTTGGATGCATTAATCTTTCTCTGCAATGGCAAGCTACTGTAATGAATTTGGTAACTGATTCTGCATCCTCACTGAGTTTCTAATACTTTAACTGCAAAGTTGCAGCTTTACAATCATTTTATGTAGTTGGTTTAAATTTTTTATATGCCAGTATATATACTTGAATATATTCTATTTTATTTCAATTTTGTAATATGAACTAAATATATAAGTTTAACATGTTTTGCAATTTATTTATCTTCATTCAACATTAAATTTATAAAGTTTTTTTCTTGTTCCTTATTTAATCATTCTGTTAGATTTCAATATTTTCAAATCATTGCTAATGTTTGGTACCAAAAATTCTATGTAAATACTGACATTCCAGGTAAATTTTATTTTTATTACTTGTGAATTAAGTGTGTTTGTATTAGGTCAAACAGGATTCTGTACAGATTATTTGATTATTAACAATTGTAAAAGTCTCATTATTAAAAAATATTCATGAAAGTAAAGTTCTTTTGATTTAGTCATGAATACATAGTTATTTTGTGCATTTATGTAAATATACTTTTATTTTAAGGATGTGCATTGTGATGCAGTGAATATCAACTCGGAACAACAAATCGGAGAGCCAAGTTCGAATTCCAGTTGAATTCCTTATGCACATATATCCTTTGGAAAAGTATTAATCCATCTCTTCCCTCCAGTTATGGGTTAAATAATAGGACAGATTGGATTCTGTAGCCTTGGCTGGCAACCTACTGTGGGATAATCTTCTGCCCAGTCAGTCATGTCTCTTTGAAGACATGTTCACCCAGAGCGTGTATTACGTATGGCACTTAACTGACTTTTATTTTAGCTTTAATAAAAAAGTGCAAAACTTTATTGGAAGCAATTAAGTCATACACCATATTCTAATAATTTTAAAGAGAATAAAAAATTGTTCATGTGTGTAGTAGTGTGAATAATTCTTTGCTTATACACAAGTACTAATGCTAAAATCTATTAGTAGACTACTCCTAGCTTTTACCTTTCCACTAATATCAACACTGATCTTAAATATCGCCCTAATATGATCTTGAAAAATTTGATTGCGCATCTTCTGTTTATTATTTTTAATGTTTATCTATAATGTGTAAGTTATTATTTGCAAACCACAAGCCAGTTTGACATTCAACTAGTTTTCATATTTTTGTAAAATATTTGACATATAATCTATTTTTTTTGCCAACATTGATTTTAGTTATTTGAAAAATCTTGAGACAATATTTAATCTTGCGTCTGAAAAAGAAGTTGGTTATCATGAAGAGGACATTTTCTTGTGAGCAAACAAGAGCCATATGAAACAATAATACAGTATGAACTAAGCTGCAAGAGGCTTCAAGATTCTGTTAGTTTGAAAAACTTGGCACTTGTGAAATTAAAGATGGGTTGATACTGTTGAGATTAATTGACAGTCTGTATGATGCTTTGTACAAACAAAATTTTAGAACGGTCACAATGGTAAACAGCTTTAGGACAAGTATGTGTGGTACAGTGGATATCGGCTTGGAACGAGAAGCCGGGGAGCCGATTTCGAATTCCAGCTGAATCCATTGTATTCACTTATGCGCAAATACTCTTGGGAAAGGTATTAATCCATCTCTTCCTTCCAGTTATGGGTTAAATAGCAGGACAGATTGGGTTCTATAGCCTTGGTCAGCAACCAGTCTACCGCAGAAAGCAATGGCAACCTACTGCGGGATAATGTTCTGCCCAGTCAGTCATGTCTCTTTCGAGACATGATCACCCAAGCATGTATCACATATGGCACTTAACTAACTGACTGATGCTGGAATTGTGAAATGAAAAATCACTTCCATTCTGTATGCAAGTATAAAAGAAAAGTAGAAGTGAAAAATTTAAACTTTCCTCAGGAAAATACAGCTGTATTTGTGATACAAAAATATAAAGAGAAAAAGTGTTAGAGAAAAATTAAATTAAATGTTTTCTATGATAGAAATAGATACTGGAACTGATGTCATCCTAATCCCAATAAAGTTTTGGAATGAATAGGCATACCCAAATTGAAGTAAAGTGGTCTGAAACAGTTTGATGGTTCTTTTATTGATAGGTTGTTTTAAAGGAACTTTTGAACACATACTTTGAAAATTATTCCCATCATGGTAGTGAAATGTGAAAAAATCATAGACTCATGTCTTAAAAGTAGATACAAGATAATTAATCAACAGTATGAAGTTGAAAAGTACTGACATGAGGATGTTAAAAGGGTACAATGTGAACATTCAATTAATGGAAAATGGCCACCTCCTCTTACTTCGACTCTCGTATCTGCCTATACACATATTACCTTTAGTAGTTGCTAAACTGAAAATGATGGTGGAGCAAAAAATTTTAGAACATGTTTCCCCTGGTGATAGTAATTGGGCCTCACCCATTGATTTACAAAAACCAGATGGAGATTTAAGGATATTTATGTCTACAAATAAAAAAAATATTTAAATATTTTTTTGGGTTAGCCATTTTTTCTAGCATATATTTTCCAAAGTATAGTGAATTGGTAGATTCTTTTGCAGAGTTACAAAAGAAAACAAAAAACAGCACATTTTAAATGACTCAATGTCAGAATTCAGCATTTAACAATTTAAAGAAAGAATTTATGAAAAAACTCACAAACATTTTTGACTTTAAAAAAGGGAAATTGCTTTAATTCTGCATGCCATAGTAGCAATCAGTAACTTTGTCTAAAGAAGATTATCCAATAATGAACCTTTCTAAAAGGTTAATGTCTGCCAAGGTTAACTATTCAAATATTGAAAAAGAAGCATTAGCTATCGTACGGATTGAGTTCGCTAATTTTTATTAAGCAGAAATTTTTACTTAAATCTGACCATTAGTTTATTTTAAATCCTAAAGTCACATCTAGAATTTTAAGGAGGGCATTTGACTTTAATATTGAATATGTGAAAGGAAACATCATTCCACATCTAGATTCTTTGCCCAGACAAAAGTTGAACAATGAACCATTAGAAAAATCAGACAGTTCAAAAGAAGATGGAAGAGAAAGAGCCACCTGAAATGGAGGAAAAGATGAGTGCTTCTAATAGAGAAAGCAAATACAGTAGTAAAGAAACGATGGAAGATAGTTTGCACAAATTCAACATGGAGTCAGAAGATCAGAATGAAGAAGTTCAAACCAATATCTCAAATAAAAAGAACCCATACTCACCTTAAGTGAGAGAGAAATAAGATTTTTGTGCTATTTTTTGGAGAAGTCACAGATCAATAAAGAACATAAAACCTTTGTTTTCAGGAGGTGTAGTGACAGGCAATATAAATCGCCCTATTTTGCATATAGTTGAGTAACTTAGCACAAGGGAAGAGGTTCTATGTCAACAATATCAAAAAATAAAGTGCTATGTTCTTAATTTCTGTTGTTTGATTATTTTCCAGATAATGTAAAAGACTATCTTTATGAAAGTGGCTGCTTACAGTTCATCTTTAATTTATTCACATCATGTGAAAAACCTTTATTGAAGGAAGCAACACTCTTTTGTTTAGCCTGTGCTGTTGATCGAAATGGTAAGGTAGTTTGAATTTTTATGTTCCATGTATTTATTTTTAAAATCTTCACATTCTTCACTTAGGTTCATCATGGAATATTTTCTATTATTTTTTTAAACTATTATATCTATATATATAAAAGGCAAGATATTTGTGTGTGTCTGTCTATCTGTCTCTCTGTCTGTAAGTCCTTTATACAAATTCACAATTTTTATCCAATTTTCACCAAACTTCACACAAATATTCTTTAGGCTTCCAGTCAGGTCATAGGCTACTTATTTTTTCTGATTCCCCCACCTTGATATTGGAAATCGATATCCCGATATCCAATCAGGTCTGATCAAGATCAAAATTTCAGTCATTTTATCATGGTTCTTGCTGCAGAATTTGCTCTAACTTGATAAAATTAAAGTTTTTAGTCTCAAACATTAGTAGATCTTCTCAAACGACTCATTTTTCCTGATATCGGAAATCGATACGCCCGATATTCTATCGAATCTGATCAAAAACTGATATTCAGTCATCAATGTGGCTCATTTTCTCCAATTTTACTCCTGATAGGCACAATAAGTTTTCATGGACTTACTTAGGTTAGTTTATCCTTGGATGTCTTATTTGACTCTGATATTGGAAATCGACACCTTGATATCCTATTGGGTCTGATCAAAATCAAGTTTTCATCCCTTTTATTTTGGTTTTTGCTTTTGGTTTTGCTCTAAGTAGGTATAATTGTAGTTCTTAGTCTCAGCCATGATACCATTTACTCAGAGGACTTATTTAGCCTTCAAAATTCAGTTTGTGATGGAAAACTTATTTGACATCAATACTGGAAATCAAAATTTGACTTATATCCATTTATTTTTCTTTCAATCTACAGTTTCACTTTGACTGGAAACAACTATTGCTTTTTAGTCTTTCATGTCAACGCCCAAAGAGTCTGGTCTCCAGGACCATGGATTAGTTTTAAAGCTTTCATTACACCTGAGCAGTGCCAGGCTATACTGCTAGTTTAATACTAAAAAATAAAAAACTCTATGCAAAAGCTGATGTTTCTACTAGCATTAACAAAAATTTACTTGACTTAGTATTTTAGTTGAATTCAAATATTTAAACTGAGTTGTAAGTGCTAATATATCATAACAAATCATATTTTTAAATTACATATTAATTTCATAATTCAAGAGCCTTGTGTTGAAGATTTGTTTTTTTTCTTTTAATTCATCTACTAATTCTAAAATTATTGCAAAATCTCATTCAACATGTGGAGCTCACAGAAAAAATGCTTAGAAAGGATAGAGGAGAGTTCAGGGGCACAATTCTTCAAAACTATGATTGGGATTCCATCCCCACCACTCACTTTGTGAGGGTCCAGTTTTGAGATTATGCTAGAAATCAGTGAGGGCGTGATGTGGGTGTCATTCAATTGGGCCTCAGTTCTAGATCGGAAATCAGGTGTATGGATTCCAGATGAATCCAGAGTCGAATTGGTCAAGAATCTACTGGCAAAGCATTCAGCCTTGTCTGCTGAGGAGGTGAGGACCTCAAACTCGTTTATTAGTGGGGGTATTGAGGACTTACTCTTGCTAAGCATGCGTTTGCAGAGGCGCCAGTAGTCTTTGGTACCGAACTTGGAGGATGCTATGTGCTGCTTCATCCTGGCAGCAAACAGCATCTTAGCTTTGTTAAGTATCTTTTTACACTTATTACGAGCTGAGGTGACACGTGGCTACGATAAAGCCGGAAGAAGTGATTCTGGTGGGCAATGGCGGCCGAGCAAGCGGGCATGAACCAGGGAGACGAATGGGATTTAAGCTGAAATTTCTTGGCAGGGATGAATGCATCGATGCCAACCTTAACCTAGGAGGAGACCTCTGATGCACAGTCTTCGATGGGAAGACTAAAAACATTGTTCCAAGACATTGTTCGCAGAGGAAGTCACGGAATGAATCCCAGTCTGCTCTTTGATAGCAGTAGGATATTCTGTTGGTCTGGATTTCTTGGGTAGGGGTGGAGTGGAATGAGGTGTTGACAGAAACTACAGCGTGGTCAGAGTTTCCGAGAGGGCAGAGCTGTCTGGTGGAGCAAGAATTTGGGGTGGAAGTGAAGCAGAGGTCTAGTTGCGAGTGCCTTCTGTTAGGGCTATTGGAGAAATGTGTGGGGAAGTCCACCACTTGCGTAAGGCATTGGGAGATCAAAAAATTAAAGGTGTAGACACCAGCAGGGTTGGTTACAGAGTTTTCCAGCCACTTAGAGTGGTGGGCGTTATAGTCGCCAAACGCGAAAATATGGGCAGATGGGTACGAAGAAATGGCCTTGTCAATATTGTCAGAGATGCTGTCAAGTACCGAACAGTCAGAGGAGGAGCGGTAGAGGAAGAAGAGATAGCTAACACAGCTTAGAAGTGAGAGATGGAAGCACATGAAAGACTGGTCCAGGGATGTGAGAGATGTTACTCTAGCTAGGGGGAGGTGTTCACTGACATATACACCAAGCCCATGCATATGGACGTTGGAGTCCTTCCTGAAGAGAGGAAGGTAACCAGGAACATGGAACTCAGAGGAGGGGATAGATGGGTCAAGGTTAGTTTCACATAGGGCTAAAATTGGAGGAATGCTTCTACGCTATAAAAGTTAGTGTGGATACCGCGATTCAGCATTATTATGAATGGTGAAAAAGCTGAAAAGTATGATAGTTTGCATTGAATATATAATATTCTATTTCCACAGACTGCAATTTTCATTTTAACCAAGAGAATTAAAGTTTATCATTAAATAAAAATTCACATTATAAAGATCCCTAGGATGAGAGCAGATGTTTTGCTGATAAACACAAGGAGAACCATTTTGCTGTGGGACTGAATTTTAAACCTATAAACGTACATTATTCAGTATGGCATAATAAAACAGTTTGCATTGCATAAAAATTATTTTCAAAGGACTAATTAACTATTCTTGTTAAACTGAAAGGAAAATGTTTCAGCATATCCATCATAGTTATATATAAGAAACTTGAAAATTTTAGTGTAGGCTAGATAATACCTAGGTTCAATGAAAACTGCAAGAAATTAGAATGCCAACAAAAACCTGAATGTATATAACTCAAAAGACTGATATGCATATAACCCCTCCCATAGTTTCTGGTATAATCTCTAATATAGATCCTCCACAAAGTTCAAATTCTGGGATGGGTGGTGTGCAATAACTGAGCAGTATTAAATAAGAATTTGATGGATATAGATAATCTATATTAAATAAAAGGTTCAATTTGAAATCCTTACATGCATCAATAGTTGAAATGTTGTGATAACAACAAAGATGGAACAATAGTTTGTATGTAAATAATGTAAATAACCTAGCTTCTAGTCTGACTGCTCTAACCAGAAGGCTGCCTTGATATGAAATCTTAAAGAAAAAACAAGAAGGTTACTGTTACCTTATTTAAGCAAGGTTCCATATTTTACTTCTGGAATAACAGGATAACAACACAATAAACAAAAAATGCAAATTCCTTACTACAGCTAAGTTGGGGCAGGATTTTGCTGATCTAGAAAATTATTAGTTTATGACAACTTGATGCAATATAAGCTTATTAAAGTGTTATAAATATGAACAAGAATATAATTATAATTGTTTTAATTCTTTTATCTCACTATTTTTAATTTCAGTATATTCTCAAAGATACATGATCTCTCAATGCATATTTGATCACATCCATAAGATCTTGCAATATAAAATATCTGAAAATATTTGTCAAGCAGCAGCATTCTTTATATCTTGTATATCTGCCAATAATGGTAAGTAAATTCTTATAAGAATGTTTTTATATTTTTAACTAGTAATAGTCTTTGTTTTGACTTTCTAGTCTTCTTTTTTCTTTTCTTCCAGTTTTCTCTTGACGTTCTTAGCAATCAAGCAGCTGGGAAATATCCCAAGTGGGGTTAAAGATTAATGACAAAGGTTCTCCAGACAACAGACAAAAAATTGTTTATTCAATAAAAAATACATTTTTCTTGTGGTACAATGCCAAAGGGAGAGGAAAGAAAGGGCTGGTAATCATTAACTATCTTACTCCTAACTTAGTTCAATTCCTGATTCATTCCTTCTAACAATTAACACAACCACCACAAGAACTTATTCCTTGTCATTCAGTCCAAACATGGACAAAAATATTTTCACAGATACCTATGATGGTAAAAGTTTTCTGGATATATGTACAATATACCTGTTGTTGCTTTTGTTGCTGCTGTCTTTGTTCCCCTGACTCTTTTAGTAGTTGCTTTTTCTGGGGTGATGACTGTTTTTTCTCAGAGAAATCCTGCTGGGTAGTGGTAGACAGTTTTCTTCCCCTTCCTTACCATTTCAATCCAGCCTTGAACATTGAAAGCTTTATTGTCCTTGTCTATCTTCACTGCTAATGTTATTTTCACCTTGGACTATTGTGCCAAATTATTTTTGGATCCCAAACTGTGAACAAATGTTCCATGGTGCTACATGTTCAGCAGTGGGGTCTTCTACCTTCTACAATAATAAAAATCTGACTACCTTGGTAGAGCAGAGTGTTAGGTCAGTCCAAAAGAGCTTTCCAGGTTGCAATTGCATGGTGTTTGAAATCTCGAGAGTTGATACTCAATTTGCTTAATAAAACAAACTACCAACCCATTACACTAACAAGTTGCATTTGCAAGACAATAAAAAGAATGGTAAATGTTGGAAAATCCAAGGAATCAGTGATCAATTTGTACAGCTGGAATCCTTTATTTGTGATGGCTTTGTTTGAGGTCATCTTAAAGAAAGCCTATGATATCACCTAGAGGTATGATAGCTTAAAATACATGTACAAGATGGAAATGCAAGTAAGAATGGATATATTCATCAAAAACTTTCTAACCTGTGACAAAGAATACAAGTCGAATCAAAGAAAGAAGGCCAGACTTTGTCTGGCATGTGGGATTTAGATTTAAGATCAAATGCGTATCCTTCTGAATGCAAGAAATACGACTTAAGTGTAATGTGGACACTTAGTTTAATTCAGGTGCCAGAATGTTTTGTTTAGTTTACATACCCAATGCATGGACTCTGGCATCAATAAACAAGCCTTTCTGGCCCAGAAAGAGGAAAACATCTGCTGAGAGGCAGTAGCAGAATGTGATTTTTTTGAGCTTTGAGAGGAAAGAATGATTTTTGAGTAAAACTGTGATTTTCACTGTTGCGAGGGAAAAATATTTTGGTACTACCAGCGAATGTACTTTTGAAACATAGATTTTGTTTTCTTTTCTAGTGCAAGTCATTTTGGCACTATCACCATAGTAAAGGTATTCATGAATAGCAACATCATAAAGCCATTTACTTTGTGAAGGTGGTGTGGTAGCATGGCTAAAATAAGTGAGGCTGATGGTAAGAGTTCAGCAGATGGATGATCTGGCATGTCTGCTACCATTGTATTTGGAGTGGGATGCATTGGCCCTCAATATGGAGATGGAGGGTGACAACCAAAAGGACATAAGTCAGATTGAGGCCCACTTGAACAAGGCGTTCACAAATGATGCGTTCACAGCATGCAGGAAGCTGACCATGGTCAAGTGGGCTGATGAATGAGTGGATGTCTATGCAAAAAAAATCAGGCAGTTAGATTCACCAAGTTCAAGGTAGTTGGGCTGGAAAAGCTCACTAAACTGACATTTGTCACAGGATTCCCTGACATCTCTATCCAACTTTGACAGGCACCAAATATCGAAGCTCTAACCATGGGGAACCTAATAGAAAGAGTGCTGATGATGACTAGGGACCAAAGCCAGGAAGTAATTTCAGCAGTGTGCTCACTCTGCAGTTTTGTCACAGTTCCTATCAGGAGCAACCCTATTGCTAGTGTAATCTGCTACAAGTGCAGCAGCAAGTCTCACAACAAAAGATTGCAAAAAGCATGGAATATGTTGCTACAAGGTTGGGCACTGAGCCCAGGTCATTTCGGGAAATGAGCCAGGGGATAAGGCATCAGCACCAGCTTTCTCCCCCACCAAGATGTAAATGTAGCACTCTTGGTGGCAAACATCTGTTTTGATGGAATGTAGTGTTCAGCACTAATTGATACTGATTGCTCATGGTCAGTTGTGGATGTACATCGGTGCTAGTCTCTGAAGAAAGCAAAAGTGAGCATCACGACAATTGGAGGCACATCCCGTGTGTGTTGCAGTGTCTGAGTAGTTACCATATCCATGGATGAAGGCAATTCTGCCAAGATCAATGTACTGGTGGTGCATGGCACACTGCTGAGATTTGACCTGCTGTTAGGGATCAATGCAATAAAAACATTAGGAATCATTGTTGGGCCAACGGGATTGGTACACATCAGCAATGGAAGAGTGCAGCCATTTCTATCAATAAACCTGACTTCACTGCCACCTTTAATTATCAGAGCTGAGTGTGAATCGCTGCATGGAAGTAGTCAGCAAACCGCCCACCTGAATGACTGTGCAATGAGGTGTCAGAATATCCAGTAGCAACAGAAATCTTAAAGGACTATGAATGAAAGTGGGTAGGCAATAGCTGGCTCACGCCATACCCAGAAGAAAAGTTGGGACCTCCTAAAGGTTTAATTCCTCTGATTTCCATATTACAGCAGATTAAAACAAAAGTATATCCAGTGATGGACTATCAAGAGCTTAACCATCATGTTGATGCATTCACAGCCAGTACAGATGTCTGTGCAGCTAAACAACATGAATGGTGGCCGTTGGAATGGAATGTGGTAAACTGCAGTGGAAGCAAAGAATCATGAGTTCAGAAGTTACCAATGTTGTTACATAGTGGACAGTGTTCTTCTTGTGTGGGAGGCTTGTCGGGTACCTTCTGATGTGTGGTTGACTTTGTGTGACTTGTGGAATACTCAAAAGAAGAGCAAGTTTGGTCACAAAAAGCTAGGATGATGAGGCAAGGGACACCCTCCTCCAGTGTATGATGTGATAGACTGTAGATTCTGTGCAGCAGGATCCATCTCATGAGGATTGGTGGATGGTCTTGAGTTGAACATGTGTGTCAATGTCAGTTCTCTAGTGCTGGAGGACATTTGTTGGCTGCAACCTGAAAACAATGCTCAAAATATCAACTTAGCTGAACTGGATGTCATATTGAAAGGCATTAATTTGGCTCTTCAGTTGCAGGGCACAGTACTGCACATGAAGACAGACTCTGTGTGTTTCTATCACTGGGTATTGAACAATCTCACTGAAAAAGCACAAGTAATTACCAAGGCAGTGAGTGAGATGCTCATAGGGGTGCAGTTGAGCATGCTCAAGGAACTTGTTAAGGAGTATGAACTGGCTGTGGACTTGATGTTGGTTCCTTTAATTCAGAATATAGCAGACTGACTGATGAGGGTGCTGCAGTGGTGGTTTAATGCAAGAAAGAAAGACAATGAACCTGGGCTCTGCTCGGCACTGTCCATGTGGATGAGCTGGATGTGACTCAAATCATTTCTATCCATAAAATCAGTAGACATCCAGTAGTGCTGTATACTTTGTAAGGAGAGTCTGCCCAGCTACAACAAAAGCAGCCATTAACATGGCCATACTGGTGTGTGAAGAATGAGAGTCTATTTTTAAGAAAAATGAAAACAAAATGGACACATATCAGAATCAGAAAAGATGTAGCTGAAATTTAAGGATGTGTTTAAACAAATTTTAAACTTTATTCTAAACATGAGGTTGGTATACTAGCATGTAAAGCTTTTGGGCCACCTTGATAAATTAAATAAATTAAAGTTAGTTTTATCCCAAAATAGAGAGTTTTGAGCAGTAGGCTTTTATTTTATGCTCTTTGAGGGCAAAAAAACAAGTTATTGCATTTTCATTAATACTGTAGAGAAGATAATAGAGCATAGTAGGGCTGAAAAAGTCCATACAAAAATACTGAGCTCCTATAAAAAAAAGTTACACTTTTCAAATATTTTCTTAAATTAAAAAGGAATTTTCTTTCTTTTTTTTTCTCCTTTTTTTTGGCAAAAAGTGATCTTTATTATTACAAAATGTACAAAATGTTTACAAAAAGTTTGGAGGTAAAACTAGTTGTTGTTGCCTTTGATTCAAATAATTACCTCAAATCGATGTCGTATTCAATGGTAAAAGATCGAGATTTTCTCATTGGGAATATTCTCCTATTCTTCATGGCAGTGCTCTCAAAGTTCTTGCAAATTGTATGGTGTTTGTTGGAGTACTTGCCTCTTCAGTTCTCTCCATAATGGTTCAATTATATTGAGATCAGGATTTTGTGCTAGGTATTTTTCCAAAAATTGAAGATCATCATCCACACAAAATCTTTTTGTTGCATGTGATGTGTGGCATGAAACAGCAATTTTCTTCCATAATTACTTCTAATGCAACATTGCACCATTACATGACCAGCATCTAATTGTACTGTCTTTGTGGTGTATCTTGCATTGTTTTTTTCTCTCACAGCTTTTGCACATTCTTTTGCATCAATAAAATTACTTTTTGCCACTTTCTATCATTCCATGTTAGATGTTTTTTGAATAATTTCAGTCTTCTATTCTAATGTTTTATTGTTAATAATATTTCTTTTTTGCTTTGTTTTTGTCATAATACATGTGCTGTATCAACTGAAAACTCATGTTGAAGACTTCATTCACTCCTCATTGGGTGGCTGTTAACTTAGGATTGTCTCCCAAGATTCACACAATATTTCTTTCATCTTACTTGTCTAACTTTTGTAGTCTTTCAGTGATAGCAATTTAATTTGAACACTGTTTCTGGAAATTCCCAGTCACCTGGCTATCTCTTGTTGAATCATCTTCTCATTCAAAGTCACAACTTTCATGTTGTTGTAGCAGAAATTTTAGACATGATTATAGAGTCAGAAAACAAGCTAGTGATCAACTACAATGGCTTGCCAAAGCATTTTACAATCATGACAATAAAAGGAGACAAATTCTACTTAGAAAGCTTATTTCAGCTTCATAATGCTTAAACCGTTGTATCTACTATTACATGGTACCTACTAAAATACAGCATCTTATTTTCCAAAAGCATACTGCTAAACAATCTTAATTTGATAAAATAAAGGTGTATAATAATTTTATGTAATTGACCCAAAATCGTTGCATACCAGTGTAAAATTGATTATAAAATTCAATGCAGATTAAGCAAGATACCTTTCTTTGATTGATCAGTATCATGCATTTAAAATTCAAATTGTATAAATCATTATTTGGTCCATTTATCATTATATTTAACATGTTCCCTATTTCCAAGACTATATGTATTTTTAAATATTTTTGCTTTTGAAGTTTTTTCAGCATTTAATGAATACAGTTATTTATATGATAGACTGTTATGAGAATCTCATTAAAATGACTGGGGTGTATGAAGAACATAATTTTTAGTTAAGTGGAAATTTAACTATATACATAAATAGTAAAGAAAAAATGAATTAGTTTTTAATCATAAATCATAATAATTAGAATAGTTAATTAGTGTCTAGATTTGGAACTATTTACTTATGAAAGATTTATTCTGTATCAAATTAAAGTTTAGAAAAATATCAAATATGAATTAAATCAAATGATATACATAATGAATAGAATAACTTCAATTCTTGTAACAGTTGTAAATTTTATCTCCTGTTCATCTGGCAAATATTTTTTGTGACTAATATAATATTAGTATTGTATTTATATATTTATGCATGATGAATTTTTTTATATTATCACAGGTTCTGGCCAGTTGAATTGCTTAAAATCTTCTTGCCTAATTGACTTGATAAATGTGTTCAGGTAACTTGAAGTTATTTTTAAGTTTCACTTTGACAAGCTAACAATGAAGAAATGACTATTCTCATTTCACTTTGCAACTTATTTTATATAATTTGACTACTCAAATATTAATCGAAACATACATTTATTACTTCATTGGGTATCTTTTAGAAGTTAAAAGCAAATGGTTTATTTGACTCCATTGTTTCTTTAATGTACTGATTGGAATGACCGCATAAATAAATTAAGATATGTTTACAGAAAAAATGAAGAAACTTTATGTGTAGGGTGCAATAAAGAAAATTATTTTATCTTCCTGTTTTCTTTATATTTTTTTACTTACAAATATGAATTTTCATTTTATTTTGTAATGAACTTTTGCTGTCAACCTAAAATTGGGGCATCATCTGAAAAATAATGCTCCCCTAAAAATTTAAAACTGATTTAAGATATAAAGAATGAAAGCAATGTATTTTGCAAGGGAAGTTTTGATTTTTTAAAATTATCCATTTATGCTTATATTTTTTATTGTTTATTATATTTTTTGTTATATTATTATGCATTTATAATCTTTAATTATTAAAATACATGTTTGTTTATATTTTTAAGATGAGTTGTGGTATCCATTGATTGTTTTACTTTTATTTTGAAAATAAATGTTATGTCAGTTTGTTAGTGCCATACGTGATACACGCTTTGGCAATCGAAAGAGACATGACTTACTGGACAGAAGATTTTTCTGCAGTAGGTTGCCATTACTTTTTGCAGTAGACTGGTTGCCAACCAAGGCTATAGAACTTGTTCAGTTATTTGACCGCTAGCTAGAGGTAAGAGACTGTTTAATACCTTTCCCAAGGGTATTTCCGCATAAGTGAATGCAATGAATTCAACTGAAATTCGAGCTCGGCTCTCCAGTTTCTTGTTCCAGTTGATATCCATTGCACCACAATGCACATTCACAAGGAATGTGCATGTAGGAATGTGCATGTAGGAAGTTTAATTATTAAGCATGTCTCACTAAGAATTATTAAGAACATTCACTACCTTGTATTTATCAAATTACTTATACAATGGCATGAATAATTCTAATCTATTTTATATTTAAGCATAACATTTCTCTTTTAATGAACAAGGTTGTAACTTTCAAAATTTTAGGAAAATCAGTTATGAGTCATAAAGCTTGTTTTGTTTGTCTATGTGTTGATTTTCGTCGTTAAAATTCATTATTCAAATATTTTTTTTTTTTTGTTGATAACATTTGTGTATAATTTTATTCTTTTAGTTTTTGTCTATACTTTTGAGATGATGCAGTATTTACACTATTTACATTGTTTGGACTATTGTTCTTATCATTACTGCCATGTTTACAATGTTTTGGCCGTTGTACACGCTGGCCTTTTTCAGGTGCTAGGAATTTCGAACCAAACCCTTTATTATGATCACTGGGGTATATCATTCTCATTCCATGTGCAATGCCACTTCTGGTAGCCCTTTAACTTAACTCTCTAAGTCATTTGTTAGCCTGGTATTGAATTTATAAATCTTTGGATCAAGTCACTGGAGCTGACCAATGTCTATATCTGCTAGGCCATGTGTCCTGGAGGACATCAGAACGAGTTTTTGGGACTTATAAACCTAATGTCTCACTAATAATTTTTTTACCAGAGTTCATCTTGCAATCTTTTGTTGCTAATGATTTTCTTTAGAATTTTTTACTAGAGCTCATATTGCAATCTTTGACATTAATGATTTTCTTTAGCACTCCACATTACTGGTTTTCATATTGTATTCAATTCTATGCTTGACAAGCTTAGGAGATGTTTGTAGCTTAGCATATGTGCAGATTCCTTAGGTTTACATAGTTTCCAGTGGTGTTCTTTATCAGTTATTTCAACTTCATTCCATAGGGATCAGTAATCCTCTTTCTCTCTCTGTATGTGATCAGCTACACCCCTCATGTTACAGCCTTGTGATGTTCTTGCAGCTTACCTTAATGGGGTGGCCTGTTTCTCCTTTATATTTTTTCCACAGCTACATGGAATGGCATATGCACAATTATTAGTCATGTTCTCTTTTATTAAGGATCTTACTCAGGAGGGGTATCTGCAAACTCTAGAAGTACTACTGAAGATGTACTGATGTTATATGGCCCACAGATGCTTTGTATTTTCTCCAATAACCCTTTCACATAGGGTAGACAAACCAAGGCTGTTGTTATCCTCATGCACCCTCCCTGCCATGTTCTTTAGAGCTGTTGTCATGTACCCGGGATAGTTTGAGTCATAACATTTGTTTTATTGTAATGTTAAATTTTGTATTGTTGCCAAATAAACTGCCAAATAAATTAATTTTTGGAAAATTACAAAACAACTGACTTAACTGGTAGTGAAACGAATTTGAGCTCTTTGGATGTAACATTTTTTATTTATTTTTTGTTTTTTAGAGATATTGCTCTACTGGTTTTTCACCCTCTATTGAATTGATATCGAATTATACTAAGCTATACTGACTTATATTAAGTTAAAACTTGGTAATTTGTTTTTCAATATGTGTAGATAGGCTCTCCTATCACCCAGTCTATACCTCTGCCCCTTCTCTTGTTTCCTGTTTGTCTGGTTCTTTTCCTCTCCTCAGACCTTAACAATGGTGCTGTCATGAGTTTTATGTGAGGGTGGCAATATGTCTTCATACTTAGTGTTGGCAGTTTTCTGGTTGCTGCTTCTAACTGGCAGTTAGGAGCCCAAGCTCTTGTGTAGTGCCTTGGGAGCTCCCCTAAATAGTTGAATAATGTCAGGTTCTTGAAGTGCCATGTCATGCATTGATAGCTGTCCCGGAAAGCACCTCTGATGGGTAACCCTGTGGCCACACTATGCTGCAGTCAGTACCAGTTCCCTTCCAACACATATTGCATTTGATGACCAGCTGCTACTACTACTCTAGTCCGCTCCTTACCAATAATTTAAAAAAATCAACCATAAAAACAAAGAATCCTAAACCCCTCAACCTTTCTTTCTCTAATATCTGTAGTATTTGTACCGACTTTTGCAGTCTAAAATTGTTCCTTATCAAAAAGTCCCCAGACATCTTAGCTCTCTATGAAACTAGCATTAACTCTGCAGTCCCTTCCTCTGATTTCATAATTCCTGGTTACCTTCTTTTCTTTAGGAAGGACTCTAATGTTCACATGTATGGCCTGGAAGTTTATGTCCATTGACATCTCTCTCTAGCTAGGAAGATCTCTCTTGAATTTCCAAACCATTTTCACATGTGTCTCTGTTGCTCTCTATTAAACTCAGTCAGCTATCTCTTCTTTCTCTACCACTCTTCTTCCTCTCATGACTGTTGCATGCTTGATTGTATTTTTGAGAATACAGACATAGCCATTAAGCTACCAACTGAATATATTTCTGTTATCAATATGCAGATTGGGATACATTCCATGATTTCCTTTGTGATGTCCCTTGGAACAAAGTTTTTAGTCTCTTTGTTCAAAACTGTGCCTCTGAGGCCTCCTCCTGGATGAAGCTGACATCGATGTCTTTATTCCAGCAAGTAAATTCTAAGTTAAATCTCATTCATCTCCTTGGGTCTCACCTGCATGCTCAGCTACTATTGCCCACAAAAATCATTTCTTTTGGCTATACTGGAGAGACACATCTGATTACAATAGATGTGTCTGCTTATAATGAATGCAAGTGTATCCTAAATGATACAAAGATATTGTCTGCTGATAGAATGAAACAATGTATAGTATCTTGCATGTGTTTGGTTCTAGAGCTTATTGACAGCTCTGCAAGAGTATGCTGAACAATAGCAAAGTTTCAATCCCTCCTTTATTCAGTGAATTTGAAGTCCTCACATTTACAGCAGACAATGCTTTGCTCACAAATTCGCTTCCAACTCCACACTTAACTTGTCTGGAGTACCCACACCCAATTTCCTATCTAGAATAGAGAATCTGGTTGGTCTGTAATCTATAAGCATGAGGAAATACTGGCTGCTGTAATGGGTTATATGCATGCTCAGTCTACTTTAAGTGCTGCCTACCTCCAGCTTCGCTTTCCGTCATTTAACTGGTACAGTGCCTCTTGACTGGCATGTTTGGCACCCCTTACAGCATTCATAGACAGTGATGGATTGGTCAACTGAATGAATGTCTTTCTCCCACTGGAGTGTCTCCTGCGATGGTGTATTTTCATTATTTCATCTGACTCCCCAACAGAAGCAGCACACACCAGTGGTACAGGCACAACATTCTTTTGTGGCTTCATACCATCTGAGGTACATGGATCAATCTGTCAGCAAGTGTTGCAGTTTGACGTCACCAATGTCACATCCATGAACAAATCATATTCAATGACCAGGATCTTATGTCAAACCTCCTTCTGATGAGCATTTCACTCACTGCCTTGGTGTGCACTCTGGCTTTACTTGTCAAGGTATCCAACGCCCAGTAGTATACACATAAGGAATTAATCTGTATATTTAACTTTTTCCCACTACTGGAGTGCCAAGTTGACACCCAGATTTTGCAGGTTAATATGTGTGGTGTCATTTTATGGTTGCAACCAGAATGTGTCCTTGATTACCATTCTGTCCTTCTCCAACAAGACTCCGATTGCCAGACAGCTTTTATCAACCTACATGTACATTTCTTCTTCATGAACACAGCAGGATTGTTCTTCTTTATCCATCACCATATGAATAAGGAGAGGGTCTGTTGTCTTACCATTCCAACCCTTGGTGACCACACTTACAGTGTGCTTCATGGTGCCTGCCACCATGTGGAGCCATCTCTACATTTGTAGGGCCCTACAAGCCTTCAACATAAGGAAAAATGGCTTGTCTTCTGAAGACATCTGGTACTTCTGGAACAGCAGTTCCATGTCTCCATTGCAAAGCCCCTTGTTCACCTCAAACATCCAAGCCCAATACACAGGTGTCATCTTCCAGCCATTCTGAGTCCTTACAGATGAAGCAAAAATGGGATAGTTTAGCTCTTACCTGCTGTGATGACATGATGTCTTTGTTTACATAAATGTCATTGATGTATGCTGATGTTCATACTTTTACTGTCTCTTCTTGAAATAAAACATTGCTAATTATTGTTGTTATTATCTAATATCCAAAGCCTACTCTGATAAGGCAGTACCTTCTGCCAGCAAACATTTCCATCTGAAATGGCCACAATTACTTACTGACTCGTAAATAGGCCTTTCTCAAATCCAGCAAAAAGACATTAGAACCAAGGTGATGCCATTCCTGCAATTTACTGGCACAAACATCAGCTTTAAATGGATCGACATTTTGGTTCATCTCCTGGTAATCCATTATGGGTTTCATGGTTTCATGATTGCTATCAAAGGAAGTTCCAAGTTTTTTATGGGAGTAGGAGTTCCACACTTTTTATGGGGGTAGGAAATTGACAAGCCATTTTTAATCCATGCACAGAGCTCCTTTTCTTATACATGTTTTACTTTAGTATTCAGCTATGTGGTTTTGTAGGATGGCTGATTCTTGATCACTTTCCACTTCCATGATGCCATCCAGATCTTCTTACACTGATTGAATTCAATATTGAAGTCTGGTTGGTTGATCTTAAGTGTTACACACATGGGGGCTTCCTTCTGAAACTTCACTATTCCGGTATGTGTGATAAGAACTCCACCCAAGGCTTTGATGGCATAATAACCCAGCAGTTGATCAAAGTTTAATGGCTTCTCACATACTATCAGCGCTTCGACGTCAGCAGAATTCCCATTGTCTGCACAGATCCTGACTACCCCTATCCCATGACATGCATGCTTTTCACTGCTTATGGTAGTCACTCTGATGATTCTCTTCTTACAAGCGCAGCAAAGTCCTGCAATTGCTATATTGTGAGAGCAGTTGGAATCAAGTAGTACCGAGCATAGTATCTCATTGATGTAGATTTGGATGACCAGTCGCATTTATATGTTGTCTGGGAAGGAGTTCGGCTTTATCTTGTCTCCAGCCTCATTTCTTGGGCAATCTCGAGCAATATGTCCGGCCTTATTGCATCAATAACAGTGCACTTGCACTCCTTGTTTTCTATCCATGCAATTTCTTGCCACATGGCCCCAACTGTTACATTTATAGCAAACAATTCAGTCAGTTTCTCACCGATGTGATGTGGCTTCCCTTTGTCTTTTCTATAAGTATTTTCATGGCAACTGCTCTGAGAAGCTTTATGTCTGGTACCCCGACCACATGTATTTACCTGTGCTACTATATTGGCATCAAAGACCCACCTTTTACCATTGAAATAGTTATTCTGCTTTGATAGTTTCTTTTTTTGCACTTCCCATTTATGGAACTCACTTCTTCATTAGCTACACAATCTCTAAAAGTTTAAATGTAACATCAATTGCCATCTTCTATCTACTTCATTCCCATCCATCTCTTATTCTTTCTTTGACATTCTTGGTACCTTTTTTATTTACACACTATAACCAACTGTGCACCAGTGGCTTTCCTGTCTTGATTGGGGTGAAAAAAAATGTAATCTTTTTATTTTGACTGTTTATAACTGGATTTATTGTCTATAATTATTTCCTTGCATATTTTTTCTTATGTGTAAAGAAGTTGGCCTCTTACATGTCTTTAACTTTGTGGCATCTTATTGATGCTCTGTAGAAACACTATCATTTTCTTTTAAATGAATGAAGTATAGGAATGGTTTCTTTATCCTTATCTCTCTTCCTCTCCTGTTTTTCCCTCTTTTGACTAAATTTAGTAGACTATGGGAGTGAAGAAGAGAAAAAGAATAATGGGAAAATAGGGGAAACATTTTGACCCAGATGCTGTTTCAAGGTAACTTTGTGAATGTAGAATCACATAGCTAATGTTAATAGCACAGCACTTAGTAAAATGGTGTTGTAGCTGAAATTCCTAATGTTTTAGTTTTCTAGTGTCTTCTGTGTGCCATGTCCCTTCAAGATAGTCACTCTCACCACAATTTTCTGGCCTTTGTTGCATTTAGTAAATTTTGTGTCTTTCTTATCTCTTTCTGTTCTATCATCCATTTACAAAAGTGTTGTAGAGTGGCTGACACCCCTACACCATTCTCAATAATGGAATAGGCATTTATCTGAAATGATCTATTTAAGTAGCATTCAAGGTGTAATATTCGTGTGTCATTTGGACTGATTACTTTGGAAACTTTTATGATATGAACCCCTCCTCTCTGTGTCGTAAGTTCTGTCTTGTATGTTATTGTAACTATTGTACTGTTCTGTGTATATTCATTTAGAACCAGATATTGTGCTGAAGAATACTGCAGCACACTTTTTCTGTGTATCGTATCTATCTCAGTGATACAACAGATTTGGCAACAAGGATTTGAACAGATTTGGCAAAGAAGATTTGAACAGATTTGCTTATGAGAAGATTAAAAAATACAATCTGACACACAGATTAACAACAAAGAAGTCACAGCTGAGACAACAAATATCACACTGAAACAACAGTCATGTCGGAAAAACACAACTGAAAAGAAAAAAACAAACAAACATGCATGGAATTGTGGTGATACCAAGCGAAAGCGAGAGATCGGATGTTTGCTCTATAACAACCAGAAAGCAAATGAACAAAAATCGTCTCTGTGCAGGTATATTCGCACAGATGTTCTGGTTGAAAAATAAAAATTAATCAAATTTCCATTTCGTGAGCCTACACAAATTTTATTTACCAGCCAATGGGAAGCCCAGAATCAAATACAAGTATGAAATCCAAAATGAGCTTCTGATCCAAAAAGCAGATATAAAAAGCCGAGACAAAAAAGCTCCCAGCAGACAGACAGACAGACAGACAGACAGACAGACAGACGGGCAGAGACCAAGGAGAAGAATGTAATTAATATCCCCTTGACTTAAGTCAAGCGGCTACTACATTCGCCTCCCTTCACCTATCATCACTTTTTCCTTGTCTCAAAAGTACTTACTGACTTAAGGAGTGAATACATCAAAGACATTCCTCACATACCTCCACTCCCCACATTCCTAAGCCTTTTATCTCTTTCAGCTCATTATTTGCCATGAACATTCTAACCTCTGTTGGACCTTTATATTCAAGTATTGCTTTAACTGTAAAACATTAATTGAAATGTGTATATATAAATGTTATTTTCAACTCAAATTGCCTTTCTTGATTTTATAATCATTTTATGACTTATAGTGGGCTATCTACCACAAGGCCAAATTCCATTAACTTGCAACAAATTACAACTACCCTTTACTAGAACGGAATCCCGCTACTACTAGAAAAAGAATAGATAAGCAATCCACTATAGAATAAATACAAATCTACTAACAAATATAGAAGATTTTCAGAAATGCTTGCTAGAATTTATGAAACAGCAGGAAGTAGCAGGGAAACAGGAATTTAAAAAGTGGAAGAAACAACAAGAGCTTGCTAAATTTCTGGAAATTGTCTCAAGTAGAGAAATTGTTCCAGGAAACCCAAATATCTTTTCACTAGATTTCATTTTTGTATTGCTTGTTGTTTTCTTTCATTGTGGAAAAGTTCTCCAATGTATTTATTCCATCTATGAAGTATTCTTTCCTTCACTGATATCAGTCAGTGCTTTTCCTTAGATTTTATGCATCCTATTGAGGAATATGTTTTTTATCTGTTTTCTTATTTTTTATGCATATTTGACTTTTCTGTGATACTCATTTTTCTATTTCTATACATTTTTTGTTGTGCGATTCCACTTTAGTCTACCTGCATTTGTTCCTAATTTTTGTGTAGAGTCCTCTATTCTGTGCCATACCCTAGCGTTCTTTTTTTGTATTCTTTTCATCACATCTAGAATTTTCATCTGCTATCCATTCTTTTTTGCTTTTTCTCGTTTACTTTGGAATGATATCAATTGCTGATATTTCTAAAGCTTCACCTAATGTATTCCACTTCGAGTTTCTATTCTCATTTTATTCATTGTATCTGCTTTTAAACATACTTCTCCTTCAAATGCAGGTTATTCAGGAATTTATTGAAATTTGAGTGCAGCCTTAGCCCTCACTAAGACACTTGAGTATGTTTTACAGTGTAAAACTGCATTCCTGAATCTCTTATTGATAGTTATATATAATTTGCAATCTCACTACATGCAGATGATTCCTGGAGCAATTATGTTTTAGTTAGCAGCTGGTCCCACTTTAGATTTCACTCTGTTTCAGAGGTGGAACTCTCTAGTCTGCTTGAGAACCCATCTACATGCAGTTGATCCAGCAAAGGAAATGATGAATGTTCAAGTGCAATTGCCAGGGACTGCACATTCTAGGTTGCATCCAAACCTGTCCTCCTTGGATGATATGCCATACCTGTTCCTGCCAGATGCTGACGATGTTCCTGCTGACAGCTGATGACCTCCCAGACCAGAGTTGTTCCTGCTGACTTCTGATAACGTTCCAGCCTGTGCCACTCCTGCCAGATGCTGATGATATTTCTGCCGACTGCTGACAACGTTCCAGCCAGTGCTATTTCTGCCAGACACTGATGATGCTTCTGCTGATGACGTTCCACCTTGAGCTGATCCTGCCAATCACTGCTGACATTCCAGCCTATGGCTGTTCTTGATTTCTGACTGTTTTCTCATTATTTTTAGCATAATAAAATTTAATGGTGATAAAATTCTACACCTTTGCCTTTGTTTCCTCATTGTCTTTCCATATTGAGGCAGAGCAACAATATCATAAAGAATATTAAATTAAATTTAAAGTTTAGGCAAGCAGTGCTTATAACCTTTCTTTTTAGATTTGAAGTAGTGAGATGAACTTTACTTTTAACTCAAAAAATAGTTTTATCTCTTTAATTAATGTAAACTTGTATTAGTTTGTTCAACAGGAAATTGCCAATTTTATTTTCAGCTTTTCATTTTAAAGCAGTAAATCCCATGAATAGCAGCTGATTAGTAGTTATCCAAAATTGTCATTTTCTGATACTTATTAGGAAATTATCATTTTCTGATACTTATTAGGAAGTAGCTGTGGAGAAATTCTCAATCTTTCATTTTACTAATTTCTTTCTTTTTTTGTAAATGATAGAAATTTTATTTCAGTTTATGAGATAAAAAAATCATCTCTTTAGTGACAAGCTTCATTACTTGTAGTTTTAATTTTCATGCTTACACAAAAATAAATCAGTCTTGCTGAACTATATAAACAGATATAACTTTCAACATCTGCTTATATGGGTACCTTTAGCAATTTATGATACCTAAGATTTAAATGAATTTTTATAAATTAAAACGTTTTCTTGAAGCTTTTATTTTAACTTTAATTGAACACTAAAGGATTAAATTTTTATTTCCAGTAAGCAAAATTTCAAACAGAAATTATTTTAATTGGAATCAATGTCATATTTTTGTTGTTAAAATAGCTGATGAGCACCCCTTTTCATTGCAATGTATTAAAAATCTTTCAAAAATAAAAAATACTTTTCTGAAACTTTATTTGAGAAATATTTGCTGATTTAAAGTATAGTTAATCTGTTTTGAAACAAATATTTACTTTAACTTTACAATAACACAGAAATGCATTTTAAAACCAAATAGTAGCTGTATTAATAACTGACAGTGGCCATGTTTAAATGTTTGACAAATGGCAAGTTATGGTTGTTCTACAGTAAAAAAGTTTTAAGAAAATGACATGAGTGCCTTTCTTATATACTTTTTATGTACTCAGTAAGCTTAAAAATGTTGGTAAATTTACTACAGTCATCACTCTTATTTTCTGATAATGTCATGTATGATCTCCCACACTTTCAGAAATGGGCATGTTTATATACATAAAAAATTAAAATTCCTATAAAAATCTTCATGCATAATGATTTGTATTAAGTGTTTCACATTTTTGTTAGTAATGCAGACATGTAAAAGATTTGAAACTTTATAAATTATTATAATTAAAATTTTACAAAAATCAAATCAATTTTTGTCAATATTCATTATTCATCAAAAGATTTTTCTTCTTAATACAATACTGTCCATAATATATCTTATTTGTAAAATCAATTAAAAGGTTTTTTAATTAAATAATGTCATAGTTTATTGCATTTTTTATTTTATGATTCAGTGCAGAATGTTAGAAAATAAGTAACTTTGAAAAATAAAAACAATTTGATTTACATTCTCTAAGGGGTCCTGTTTTTAACTAATAAAAACAATTTCGCAATCGATATTTAATTTTTTGAAATTTCATAAAATTAAGTAAGTATGGATAATAGCTGTAAAAAAAAGAAGTTAGCAAGATTTTCTAAAAAAAATACTTAAAAAATAATTTAATTCATTTTTAATAGATCTTGAAAATCTCATTAAAATCTAATAACTATTTAATTTTTGCAATAATTTCCAAATCAATGTGTGGGGAAAATGTATTAAAATACCCATAGTAATCTTTGGCCCACTGCTGATGAAAATAAAGATTTTTAACCAAAACTTTAAACTTGCTAGCAGGATTAAAAATTCAATAAAATAAGAAAAAATACTTTGTTTCTTCCTCTTAATAATAACGTAAACATTTTGATGATAAAGCTTGGTTTTCATCAAATGTTGGGCCTTTTCTAACATGCTATGCTCTTTTTTAGCAAAAAAGTAGAAGTTCCTAATTATATATGTTTGATTGTTATTACTTTAAATATTTACTTCTATTTTTGTTTATGTAAATACATCTTCTAGATTGTTATTTTCTTTAATTAATTTATTTTTCTTTTTATTTAGAGAAAATATTCCCAAAGAAATTCTTTCTGGAAATAAGAATAATATTATTCTTGGAAATGCCATCCCACAAAATACAGATCTCTTTATTACAGTCTGCAATGCTTTATGTGCCAGTGTAAATAATCCAAGAAATGGTAAGATATTACTATTTCAGTCTTCAGTTTATTGTTTGCTTGATATTTTCATGACTTGTCTCCTTAAATTTTTCTTTGACCAGTTGCTGGCATTTTGATAGAAAAAAAATGGTTTGTCTCTTTTGGATTGTTTTTAACTTTTCTATGCTTTTCAAAGATAGTAGATTCCATTTCAACTTACTTTTACATGACCAATGACTAGTTAACTTCATAAAGACACACCCTATTGGCTGAAACCATAGAATACACAGATTACACCTCTGCAGAAGGATAAAACCTTCCCTCCTCAATTAGGCTACTTGTTTTCTGTAGAGGAAGGGGACTGTAATGCCTGAGAATGGAAACCTAGAGTCTGAGCAGTCCATTATCTGATTCTATAAGAGATCATATGATGGACAACACTTCTCTTTGGTTCTAACTTCACTTGGATTCTCAGAGAGGCATGATATGATCAACTGGTTGGTCATGTAAAGCTGTAGCACCCATATAATTAAGCACAACATTGTCTCACAAATTGATCATATAACAATCAAACAGACTACACTTTATTATTTTAAAAGTGCTAGAAGGTGGTAACTGAAAGTCAATTGAGTCAAAGAGAAAGAAACTTTGATTATAGTTTCAAATAATTGCATTGAATTGTTTTGATACTAAAGCTCAAAATTAAGTGGTTTAAAGTTATAAGATACAAATCCTATATCATCCAACAATTAACTAAAACATGAAAAGTAAAATTGCACACCCGCAAAAATGAACCAGAATGACTGAAAACACTTTGGAAAAACCCAGACCAGAGTAAATTTCACAAGTCTGCGTGAAAATTAATATTCTGGATTCTGATTGGCTAGGAAATAGCAAATTGATCTATGACCCCAGTCAATTTTTCTTAACACATAGCAAAAGTGTATGCAGTTTTTGATCCAGTCACATGACTAAGTTTCACTACTTAACCGCGTTTCTCGACCAGTCAAATCAGTCCGATATGTGAGCGGTAATAAGGACCTCCTCGCAATGTAGCAAAAAGAAATTTCAAAACGCCGACCCTGTCACGCCTCATCGACATACATTCATTCTTCTCCCTTCCAATTTTTCTTTCTTCGTCTTCACTTACATGCTGTCAAAGAAAACAACAACAACAAGATACTTCAACTGACTCCTAAGCACTAACGTCCGATAAGTACAATTTCCTTTATTGCTTCACCTTCCTCTTTTACATCTCTTGCAAGCCAGAAAAGGGAAAGGAACCCAGATTTTATTAGTAGCATGATTAATCTTTTTACATGCATTCTGCTACTATCAACTATAAGCTCTGAATTTCTGTAGAACATTTAACTATTTACATTTTCTCTTTGAACATTTAACTCATACAAATTAACTGCATGTATTTTCTTTTCTGTTCAGTAAATGCAATTTCACTTATTTTACAAATTAAACACTTCTATTCTTCCAATCTTTCAATCTGATGATAAATTTAATGTGGGGATCATTGGCTATGTTTTGAAGTGACCTTGCACCTGATATGACTGAGGCTACAACAAAATCCCCTCTAATGAGAGTATACTGGCAGGTATATCAACCAAGGTGAATGGTAAACTCCTAATCAGTCAGTTTGTTAAGTGCCATATGTGATACACTCCCTTTTGAGTCATGACTGACAAGGCAGATTTTCTTACTGTAGTTTGCCAATTCTTTCTGTGGTAGACTGGTTGCCAACTATAGCCTCCAATTTGTCCTGCTAAATAACCCACAAATGGAGGGAGACGAGATGGATTAATCCATTTCCCAAGGGTATTTGCGCATAAGTAAATGTAGTGAATTCAACTGGAATTTGAACACGCTCTGATTTCTCATTCTGAGCTGATATTCCTTGCATCACCATGCACATCCATGCATAATAATTTCTAATAATTTCAAAAAAGTACATATGTGGCACAAGGCTGAAAAATGGGGAAGGTTGGTTTTCTTCTGTCTTATAGTTAAACTCAGCTAGACACAGTCACTGACCCAAGCATTCAACAGTATTCCTCACACCAAACTAACGCTTTCATACTTACCTTTCTTACTACGTCCACCATAATACCTCAGCATTTCCATGAAGTCTTAATTAAAAAAATCCCATATGTACAATTCTTGTCTGTGGGGTGGAGGGGAGAATAACAATTTGAAAACCCCAATGATTATTTACATGCAAAACAAAGTATTTACAAGAAACTAAACAAAACTGTGTTAGTAATGAATCCTCCCACAAATTCAAACTTGCGATAGAAATATAGGTTAACTGGATGAAATCAATGCCAGATTTTAATAATATAAATCATTCATTAATCTAACCACTTACACAAGAATGAACACATCCAAAAACAAAAGCAGATATGAAATTCACACCTGAAATATGAAAGGCACCCCGCACACACCAGAGAAATGACAATTCTAATCACCTAAACAAGGGGAAAGGAGGGGGAATTAAACTAAAGAAAATAGGGACAGAAATAAAATGATGAGCACACAACCCCTAGCTAAGTAAATTCTGAAGAGAAAACCAAAGACAAAAAACAAGCCTAATCTAGTTCAATATCTGGGCTGGGGACCACCCAGCCCAGATATGTTCAAGGCAGTTAGAACAATGTCCTAATGCCTAGGAGGTGATGGATGGCTTTCTGTGATGAGTGATTGGGTTGTGAATCTGCTTAGCTAGGTATAGGAAAGTAATTGACAACCAGCCTCAACCCATCCCACTTTGGCCTTGTGCCACATTTAGTGTAACAACAGTAATAAATATATTTGCCCAGATTACAGTGAATTAAGTAGTATTTATTATGAAGAATCTTTGTGACTGAGTCAGTTTATTTTTTTTATGTTAATGTCTTCATTTAATTTTGTTTCTGTGCTTGTTTTTGTGGACTTTCTTACTTCTGTTTTCTTGCTGTATGTTGCAAAAACAAGAAAAAAATTTGGCTGGAAGCACACACAGGAAAAGAAGGTATTACAAGTCGAAACAGGTTCAGCAGGCAAGCCAAATTCTCACTGCTCATCTTTATCTCCAATACGCTGCTCACTGACACGAATGAACAACCATCTCCTTAAATGAGTATATACACTCAAACTGGCTACCACTCAGCCAATGAGTACACAAAACCAGTCAAGCGACACCAACACTTATATGAGCTTGAAGAACTGTCCTATTTATCATCTGTCCAAAGCCTGTTGATTCGCAATCTCCACACTCTCTTGCAAAACATACATGCCACTCTGTCACTTTTGGGTTGCTGAGGTAAGTCACTGCTACACTCTCCCTTGATCTCCTGATCACAGATGCTGCATTCCGGGGTGGGTCACTTCGAAGAGGAACAACGAGAGTTTCAAACTACGGCCTGGAGTGTCATTGGATACTCTGGCATTGGTCTGCTGGTACTGGAGGAATCACCTGGTGAACTAGATTTTAAATATACAAATCGTTCACTCTCCTCTGTGTTGCTATCAGAGTCTGATAATGGATCTGATCTTAAATAAGGGTGTAAATTTTTTACATGCTGTGGTGTTCCATCAATCTGCACCGACTGTGGACTGATTACTTGGGTTGCACAAACTGTTTTGAATTTGTTCATGCATCTACTGTGTGGAGGTTTTACCCAGACATTGCCCCTTTCTTTGTATACTCCTTGAATGTTTTGTGGTGCAAATAAGGGCATGGTATTGATGTTTCGTACACAAACGTGGTACCTATGCAGCATGTTGGCCGGTGCTGTAGAAGCTGAAAAACTTGGGAGTGACATTATGCCAATAGACTATCCCTGGCACTGAAAATTTTTTTCTAGCTGTGATAGTCTTGATACTTCTATGACAGTGTTCCACAATCCCATTCCCAGCCTGTACAAGAGTGCATCTGAATTTCAAGTGTACCCCACAACTATTTTAAAATTTCTTAAAGTTCTTACAAGAAAATGCAGTGTCATTATCCATCAAGATTTCAGCTGGCAGAACCCTCTCATAGAAAACTGATTCCAGTTGACTAATAGTACAAGCGGAGTCCTGCCAACACAGTGGTTGCCATATCATGAATCAAGAAGTTCTGCAATCAATAAGTGTTAGAAAATGACCACCTCTGTCATGGGTAATGTCTATCACCAATCTACTCCAAGTTAATTTTACACCTAGTGTCCCCTTTTTCCAATGCACTGGCACTGGATCAATTGAGCGGCAAGCTTTGCAAGTTTTGACAACAGATTCGATAAGTTTTCTGGACATTAATGGGTCAACAGACCTGGCAAAATATAAAGTCCTTTTCACACTTTGGTGATGCATATTGACCATCTGGTTCTTGTTCAATCTACTCTCCACAAGGGAGCAGCCTTTTGGCAGTGGTTCTTCTTCATGCTGATATGAATCTAACCATCTTTATGATACTTGGGTGAGGCAGTCTGCACGGTTTAGACAGGATTTCACCAGCATTACATACATCATCAAGGTGTATTCCTCTGTCAATGCTTGCAATGCCTCTAAGCGTCATCTTCTCAGTATTTCACCAGCCGCCTTTGTGTCTACTCATGCCTTTCGAGTTAGGGTGCCCGATATCCATTGATATACACAAGTCGAATCTGTAACCAAATGTAACACTGAAGCCTGCCATTGAATGGCCAGATTTATACCTTTGATTGTGGCATCGAGCTCAGGCAAATTTATATGCTAGGCATCTTCAGCTGGACACAACCAACTAGCATCCTCCACAATACTACCATTCACTTCTAATGCAACTCTTGTGGCTACAGAACTTGCGTTGACCCAAACTGTCATCTCACTACCATCAACACACCAGTCTCTTCTCATGGGATCCATCTCATGTACCTTGGCCACTGTTTCCATTAGTACACAATGGAGAAAGACATCCTTGACTTCACCATCCCATCTGTTGGTAACTGTGGTTGCCTGCCATTTTATAAATGCAGTTGCCATTCTGAGCCAGCCACCCACAGGGTGACGATCAGTGGAAAGTCTGGGACTTCAATTCCCCAGTTCCATCGATGTATGTTGTCCTCCCCCCAGACTTGCAAGCCCAAGACTTTGGCTCCATCTTCTAATTGCTCTGGATCTTTACAAACAAGCCCATAATCAGAGAGATGTTGCTGCACGTGTGCTGCAGAAACTAGTTCTTCATCAATATATGCTAACATGGTGCACTTAATCATCTGATTTGGATTCACTACTTCAATGAAGATAGCTCTCATGATGAGCGGCACCGCATTTAGCCTAAAACCTAATCATATCAGGCAAAATCGCCGACCCCTAAAAACCACAGTCTGAAAGTACCATAACACCTTATTGACATGAATTCGCAAGCAGGCCTTTCTTAAGTTCAAAAGCAATACATTGTCTCCTTGTCATCGCCATTCTGTGTGCTTCTTCGTGCATACATCTGCATCAGTGAATGTCCCTAGAAACTTATTCAATTCACGATAGTCCAACACTGGCTTGACCTTCTCCTTATGCTTTTGTACAATTGCCATCAAAGGAATCAAACCCTTTGGTGGGCCATGCTCTTTTTGTGATATGGCAATAGTCATCTATTTTGTTGCCACAATAAAATTTCTTTTTCGTACACATCCTGAGCATAGAAAAGCACTGCATATTCTTGCACCTTATTTTTTAATTCACTGGGTGCATGACCACTTGTCCATTTCCATGAGGCAGTCCATACCTTATTGTCATTGTTGAATGTTACACTGAAGTCAGATTCATCAATAGCAATAGCAGCACACAAGTTTGAATTTTCATCAAGAAAGCATACTTCACCTGATCTGGTTAAATGCACACCTCCCAGCTCCCTGACTGTGTTGATCCCAAGAATATGATCGTATCCCAATAATCATCTATCAACAATCAAGGCCTCAATAGTCACTGAACGAGCCTGACTAAAGCTCAACTTGATTTTGCCATATCCACAGCACTTCAAAGTCCTACTATCAACTGTTAATGTTTTTACTTCCTTCTGCCTTCATAGATGACATACAACTCTACTCACCAGCGTCTGTGAGCATTCAGAGTCCACAAGAGTGGCACATTTTTGTCCATTGACAAATACCTCTACAGCAAGTAGTTCCCGTTTCTGTATTTGTTTGGGAAGAAGACTGGCGCTGGCATCTTCTTCCCTCAGGCGTTTCCCAGATATGTGCCTGACCTTGTTGCATTTATAACACTTCATCTCACAGTGGGTTCTTTGCACTTGATTGTCTGTTCTCTCTGAATGGCCCTGCAGACAATCTCTGGCTATATGGTTTGGTCCAGAACACTTATAACATGTGACAGCTGCTCTACCTGAGTTAGTAGGAAAAACTTCCTTGTCTGTATGCATTTGTTGAGCAGATGTGGCAACTGATTCCTCACTATCCTTGTTATCAGTCATGATAGCCCGAGCCCAAGTTAGCAACTGCTCCAAAGTCATAATCTCCATCTTAGATGATGCCCAAAGAAGCTGTCTAACATTTGGTGGCAGACCAGATACAAAAGCGCATGCCATCCAAGTTTCTGGCAATGATCCTCCTACCAGACGAGCCAGGTGATGTAACTAAGCCAAAAATTCATCCACTGTTTCATTTTGTCTAAGTTGATGTGCCACAAATTGGTCAAAAGCATTGAATGCATCTGTTGCATATGCAGTCACTAGGGCCCATTTAATTTCTTCCGCATCTGCCTTCTGTTTCTTACCCAATTGCCAATATATGATGAGAGTGCTTCTTCGCAGTCGTCGTGGCAAGACATGCTCAACTTTGTCCATAGCACAGAGCTTGCAAACTAACTCAACAGTTTCAATCCATTCTATGATTGGCAGGTCAGTCACTGCATAGCTGGATGTCAAAGTCTTTGTCCGACATAATGAAAGGAAAGGAAAAAAAATAATGGCCGAAATAGCTTGTTGCAAAATCAATAAACAAAAATATTAGTTGGAAGCACACACAGGAAAAGAAAGTATGACAAGTTCAAACAGGTACACCAGGCAAACCAAATTTTCACTGCTTGTCTTTATCTCCAATATGCTTCTCCCTGACATGAATGAACAACCACCTCCACCCTAAATGAGCATACCTTGTTTTATACACTCAACCTGGCTACTGTGCACCCAGAACCAGTCAATAGAATGGCTGCAAGCAACACCAACACTTCTATGAGCACAAAGTACTGTCCAATTCACCATCCATCTGAAGCCCGTCAATTCACCATTTTCACACTCCTTTGCAAAACATACACTCAACTTTGGCCCTTTTGGGTCACCTAGTTAAGTCACTGCTACAGTGGGGTGAGATCACAATGGATGAGTCTCCCTAGCAAAATTTTGAATGTCAAAAATGCTGTCCATTTGGACTAAAAGTGTTGAAAAAAGACAGTCGATGTAAAAACACAAAAATTTATCATGTCAGCAGAGAGACCATGGAGGAGGCCCTAAAGAGCCTCAAAATTTTGCCAAAAGTATTTCCATGTGGGATGTGCTTCTTGCAACAGAAGAGGAGATAAAGAGTCTGGTGGGCAATATTCTGAAAACGAAAAGCATCAGATTACAAACTGAATATATGGGCACATGATGGACCCAGATTGTCGTCCATGGTGTGCGGTTTAACATGTGGGAGACTTTTTTGCTCAGTTTGGTATGGTGGAGGAAGTGAATCACATTGTCAGCAAGATGAGAGTACCAATGTAGGATTTTGGATTACAAGTGGTACTAAACCGCCAGGAATTTATAAAAATCGCTGACATATTGTTGTGTGGGGGAATAAGAATGTTTGTTATGGTGGAGGGAAGAAGACCCCACTGCTGGACGTGTGGGGCAGCTGGACATTTGGTGACGAAGAATCTGGTGCCAACACCGGTAACACTGGCAGCACCAGTGACGACAAAGTTTGCAGAAGCAAAGCAGGCAGTAGTAGAAGCAGAAAAGTCCAGCTAGGAAACTTCAAACAAGTAGACTGAGGTAGTGAGGAGAGACAAAAAAGTGGCTTCCTCTCCTCTTCAGCAAGTCATAGAATGCAAAAAGTTGTCGTTGACCAAAAAACAGTCCACAAAGAAGCAACACCAATGAGAACCAGTGGTGTTTCTGGAAATAGATGTCATGATAGACTGAAGAAATGCCTCCACCTCAGTCATCATCATTGAAACAGGGAGAGGGAAGATAAGGAAGAAGGAGAGAAAAACACTAAAAAAGAAAAGAAGACAGATAGAAGCAGGGCAGAAAGGGCTCTGGTTGCTGCCAAGACCCAATCTGTCTCTGCTTTTCCTGTAAAACAAAGTCACACTCCAGCTAAGGTAAAAAGTCTCTCTTCTTCTTCCTATAGAGCTCCTCTACTCTCTTTCCCAATTCCTCCCCTAGCCCTTCCCAAGAAAAAAGGAGAAAAAATTATTTTAAAACTGAAAAGTTTGCATAGTGAACAGACAGACTCTTGAGAGGGATCTTTCTTCTCAAAGAAGAAAGGTCCTTCTTAAGGGCATTTTTTAAATGTACATCTAGATGGAAAATCCACAGAGGACCTGGGAAACTTCCCTAATGACCCCAGAGTGATTACTCTAATTAGAAGTACTGGCAGTAGTCTTAAAGTGTAGGATCACCTTTTGGGGGTGAAAGATCTCAGGATGGCTCAGGAAAGCTCAGGATGGCTCAAGTTGAGTCTCCTGAGCTAAAAAAAATGTCAAGGAGAGTCCCAGTTTTGCTCCACCCCTCTTTGTGCTAAAATTACCTATCTGATGGATGTCAGCGGCATTGTCCTGGATGGACAAATTATGTCTGAGAAAGGCATTGGCAGTCTGGGACAATCCATCAATGACCTAACACCTGCAGATTTCTGTCCACTATGTATCTAAAGACCATACTTGAAAAATGTCTATCAAGCTAGCCAGCTTGAATGCAAAAGACCTGAGAGATCAGGGTAACACTACCTGTCTGCTTTTTGCTTTCTTGTCCTTTGGGGTAGATGTGGTTGCAATCCAGGAGACACACTTTGTTTGTGAAGTTGATACTCGTGTGCGGTCTACTGACTTTGTTGTCTATTCAGCATATAGGAACCAGCATGCCAGAGGTGTTGCCTTGTTGGTTAAACATACCCTAAGTGCAAAGCATTTTGATGAAATTTCGAGTGCCACTTTACCAAGGAGCCTGGTCTCTGTGAAAATGAATTTTGAAGCTATTTGGTTAACTTTCCTTGGCTTGTGCTGACTGAAGCAGTTAGCTGTGAGGGTGAGATCAATGAGGGTGAAGTTCACTTAGCATTGAAAAGGGTCAGCAGTGGCAAGTCTCCAGGACTTGATGTTCTACAATATGAATTATACTTGAGGTTGTTGCACATCTTTGCACTGATTTTGATGGTGGTATTCAATAAGTAATTCTGGCAGGATTCCGTGTGTAACCAGATCTCCAGGGGTGTGATCTCACAGTTAAAAAAGGTCAAGAGTATTAGGAGGGGCTTAGATGATTATAGATCCATAACTTTGCTAAACACAGAGTTAAAGATTTTGGCCAAGATCCTGACAGAGTGTTTGCAGTCAGTTGTCAAGATTCAGTTGGAACTTGAGCAGAACAGTTCAAAGTAACCTGCACTTGATATGCACGATCAGAGAGGGTGTAAAAGATAGGTGTAAGCTATGCTGATCAATTTGGATCAGTTCAAGGCATTTGATAGGGTTGACCATTGGTATCTGGCTGCTGCCCTGCAGGCCGTCAGAGTCAAAGCCAAGTTCTGCAAGTGGATTAGCCTGCTGTATTGCTCCCCCAGTGATGTGGTACAGGTAAACGGAAAGTGGTTGGGCACTTTTGTGCTGTCTTGATTGATTCATCAGGGTTGCCTGCTGTCACCTCTACTTTATTCTTTGGCATTGGAGTCCCTCCTTTGCTGGCTAAGGGACATGGTGTGCAGTCTGGCCCTATGTGAAATTGCTGTCCTTGGTAGGGCTTGAGCTAGGGTTTCTGTGTATGCTTTAGATGCATTTTTGTGTTATCTTGGGACACTATTGAGAAGGTGCCATACAGAAGGTGCTCGAGTCATACAAGGTGATGGGGGCCAAAATTAACTGCAACAAGCTTCCAAGGCCCTTCAGTTGGACTGATATAATTCCTACTAACCAAGTTCCAAGTATTGTATTCTTATTGTATTTGATATATATTTGTATTTTCCTAGTTGGTTGTTTTTGTGTTATTCTTACTGGACCTTTAATCGGGTCCATGACACAAGCTGTGTTTTTTCACATCCAGCAATGGGGAATACATTACTGAAAATAGCACTGACATCTACAAAGCCTATTGTTTTCAGTAGGTTTGAGAAATAGCTCAATGACCAGGCAGTGAAAGAAGATGTACTCAATAGTTTCCTCCATATCTCCACATTGAACACATGTCAAAACAGCCAGATCACTGCAAAAGACTTCTTGCCAGCCTGGAGCATGTTCTCAATCACCAGCTAGATGTGAGATGTTTGTAAAACATTTAAACCCAGGCACATATGGGCATAACAAGTGATACTCATTCTTCATGTGGAAGAAGTGATTTGATCAAATCATCTTGCATGGCAACCTGACTAACACATTATATCATACCTTTTTGTGTCAGTGACCGGGTGTCTAAGTGTCTTCTCATGACCTAATAGAAAAACAAGATTCAGTGGGTGTTGGGGAAAGGATAAGAGAAGGATGAGAGTCAAGGGAATAAGAGATGGCAATTGACATTACATTTAAACTTTTGGAGATTGTAGCTATCAGGGAAGAAAGTATTAGGAAAGGAATTCCATGAGTGGGAAGTGCAAGAAAAGAAGCTGATAGAGTAGAATTGACAGCTGCATCTAGGTGTTTTGACTGTAAAAGGGTGAGACCTTATTGCCAGTCTGGTTGCTCGAGTAAATTCTTGTAGAGGGGACACCCCAGAGCTAAGCTGTCAAAGCAGAAGCCATGAAAATATTTGCAAAAGAGGTAGAGGGAAACCACATTATAGTATATAGAACATTACTATTTGCAATAATTTTAAGAATTATATTTTTTTTCTTTAAACATTTGCATTTTTTATATTTCAGAAGAAAATCAATATCTTTGTACCAAATTTATTCTTCATCCCAGCCTCTTGCTTATCCAGAGATGCCCCCATCTGCCCACTGTTCACAGCATTCTAAATTTGATGGCAGTTATTATTGCTGGCAATAGTAAGTAAATGTGTTCTTGTTTTTGCATGATGCTTAAACTTCTTTCATAGAAATCTGAAAAATGCAGCCAATATTCAAAAATAGCTTTGTATTCAGACTTTTTTACAAATATGCATATGTGAATTATCAAAAATATCCTTTAGTGCTCTTTGTCTGTATATGCAATACAGACAAAGAGCACTAAAAGATATTTTTGATAATTACAACTTGTAACTGAAAAGAGCAAAGCATAAAATATTGCATGCCATTTTATAAGTATTTGTAAAAGTAGCATATCTTAATGTTTATTTCAAAAAATAGAAAAATATCTGCTGATGAGTTTTAAAAATTATTTTTTAAAATTTGTAAAATATAAAAACACCATTAATATTTATTGCTTATTCTGATATGACCTTTACAAAATGGAGATAGGGTTATTCACCCAGAAATTTATTACCGGAACTAAGAAAATAAGCAAATATTTTAAAGAAACAGAATTTGTTTAAATAAAATCATGTCAATCAAACCAATTTTATTTACATTTAATTTTAAAGCACAAAAAATCCAACTAGCAATAAATATTAGATTGCTAAAGATTAAACTTAATTTTTGATATTGTATCTTACAATAGATTTTTAGTGAAATGCCAGCTGAATTAGATTATCAAACTGATATCTTCTGATGTATATTGAATATAATAGACTTCTTGTTTAAATAGTTTAGGATAACACAATCAGGAGTGATTAGCAGATTATAAAGATGTTGATGTTTTTTAAAGATCAATTATAAACAGACAAGTTGTGGAGTAATTGGCTTCAAGTGTAATTTGCAAAAATGCTCAGCAAACTGAATTAAAAAGTTTCCATTATACAATAAAAAAATGAAGAAAAAGAACAGTAATTTTCTATTTGTTTTTTATCCTAACAGTCAAGTGATTACAGCATTCTGACTACAAGACAAATAAGAACAAAATATGGTGGGTATGACTAGGAAGTGGTCCATTTTTATTGGTTAGGAAGAAATCCAAGTATGCATTTGTAGGATTTGTCTATAAATTTGGAGAGTAGGGATGTTTTTGGCTGTTGTTCTTCTTATAGATTCACACCTCATCTTCCGCAATCAAATGGATGAGTGCACCCATCCCCCTTTCCCTCCTTTCTATGGAATCAATAAATATAAATAAACTACATATAAATATAGGTACCTCCAAAAATGTCCACAAAAAGTGCATAGCATGTTAAAAAAGGCATCAAACTTGATAAAAACAAAGATTTCTTATGAAAATGTTAGTTATTATTAAGAGGAAATTTTTTAATCCTTTCTAGCATGTTCTAAATTTTGTTTAAACTTTTAATTGCTTTTATAAATAATATATATTAGGAACATTATTGGTTTAAGAAAAACATCTTTTTTCAGTGAATAATGAAATTTTACAAGAATTGTTTTCATTTTTTTACAAATCTTAATTAGGAAAATTTATTAAGTTTTCTTGTAAAATTCTGTATTAATTTAAGTGACTTTGATTATTATATTATTAAGTGAAAACTATATTTACTAATCATAAATGAAAAAAGCTTAATACAAATCATCAAACACCAATATTTAAATAAATTACAATTTTTTTTATTAGTGTATAAATGTGCTCTTTTCAGTTAGTATGGGCAACAATATACAACATTCTTCTTTTATGTGTTGTATTTCCTCAGGATGTAGGCGGTCATGGCTCTTCACATCTTACTGTTCCTTATAGCTCTTGATAAGTTTTGTAATTTTGTTATTTCTCTCTGTTGTGATGTAGCTCGAACACATGACATACAGTTCACAATATATAAAGGACTAATATCTATTAGCGAGAGTGGAGTTGGCAGCTGATGGCTAGCATGGTCGTTGTCTATTCAGCTCACTAGTTTTTGCTATCTTACATGGACATGTACTACTGTATCTACCGAGAATAAACATATTACTTACTTATATCTGTGCATTGTCATTCCTCCACGATACAACAGATCTGGTGACAAGAGATTCGATCTAAACTCACTATAGGACACCAACAGATTCAGTGACGAAAAACTCATCTTGAACTACTACGAATTGACAATAGATTTGATGATAAAGTATTCGAAAGACAAACCTGCATGATATTACCAACAAATTGTTGACAAAATAAGTAAAAACTCTCTATGGATTGATAACTCAAGAGTTGTAGGTTCAAATCTAACTACCTACAGAGTAGCGTTTCGGAAAAAATATATATACAATGGAGGACTTCAAAAGTTGTATGCTACAATTTTTTAAACATCAAGAAATTCAACATTATGCGAACAAAAAAAGTTTGAAAAGTTTCAACAACAGCAAGAAATTCAATGACAATGTAAACAAGAAAAGTTTGAGAAGTTATGTCAATGCGAACAAGAAAGGTTTGAGAAGCTACAACAAAATATGGAATGCCAGGAACAGAGATTCATGGAACTGTTGGAGCATGTTACCAAAAAAGAAAGTAACTTAGGCAAGTCTAATACATTCTGGCAAGATTAAGTAATTAACTTAGTAGGTGAATTTAGTTATAAATGAGAAGAAGATGTAACGTTTGAGGCTTACTTTCGTTGTTATTGAAGAAATTTTTAAGAAAAATTGTGAAAACTGGTCAAACGAAAAGAAAGTTTGAGTTCTGCTAGGAAAATTCAGGGCCATGGAACATGAAAAATACACAAACTACATTTTGCCCAGGCAACCTAGTGAAGTATCCTTCCAGGATACTATACAAATATTAATTAAAATATTTGGACAACAAAATTAATTGTTTAACACTCGTTGGAAATATTTAAATCTTACGAAACCAGATGGTGAAGATTATACAACTTTTGCAAGTACGGTTAACAAATACTGTGAGAATTTTCAGTTAAACGAAATAACTCCTGATATTTATTCAAGGATTAACTGCACCATCAGACAAAGAAATTCAAACAAGACTACTAGCAAAACTTGAACTGAACCAGGAAATTACACTTCAAAAATAGCGGAAGAGTGTCAGCCTGTATTAAACCTAAGAGTGGATACAGCTAAAATCAAAACACAAGATATTTCAAATATTTGTGCGATTGAAAAAGAAAAATGAAGGTAAGAAAACTAATTTTCAGTTCAAGATAAATCTGTGTTGCGGGTGCAGAGAGTGGCATTTAAAAAAATATTGTCCATTCAAGCATAAAAAATGTTTTGGTTGTGGTTTGAAAGTGCACTGCAGGGGTAAAGTAAAAAATAAAAGAAAAAAGAAAAATGTGGTACATTACAACAATGAAAATGCAACAGCTAACATTTAAAGAAAATATATTAAGGTCTATGCAAATAAGAAAAAAATTAGTCTACAGATTGATACAGGATGGGACTTAATGATAATTAATGCCAATACATGGAAAAAAAATTAAATGCCCACTCCTGAATAATACAAAATATATAGCAAGAGCGGTTACAGGACAAAAACTAAAATTTATGGGAGAAACTTTAGTAAATGTTCTTTTTAATGAAATAGAAAAGAATTTTAAAGCATACGCTATGCAAAACTCACAAAACCTATTCGGTACAGACTGGATGGAGGAGTTTGATTTATTTAACATATCATTAAATTCGGTTTGCAATAAAATTGATGGTAGTACTACAAGTTTAGACAAAGTAAAAAAAGAACTAAAACAAAAATACCCAGAAATCTTTTCTGAGTGTCTGGGTTTGTGTACAAAATCAAAGCAAAATTCGAATTAAAAGAAAATGCTATCCCAGTTTTACATCCAAAGAGGCAAGTTCCATATGTGTCAATAGAGTTGATTGACAAAGAACTCGAAAGACTAGAGAGACAAGGTGTAATTAAAAAGTTTGACTATAATCCATGGGCTGCACCAACAGTATATGTTAAGAAAAAAAAAGAAAATCAGAATTTGTGCCAACTATTCAACAGGTTTAAATGACTGCTTAAAAGATGTAAATTATTCCCTCCCAACAGCAAAAGGTATTTTTGCATTTTTAAATGGAGAGTGGATATTTTCAAAACTTGACTTGTTGGAAGCATACTTACAGATACCAGTAGAGGAAAAATGCGCAGAATGGTTAATTATAAATACGAACAGAGGTCTCAATAAGATAAATAGGCTTCAATATGGTCTAAAAATAGCACCAACTATTTTTCAACAAGTGATAGATAATATGCTAGCGGACCTTGATTTTGTTACAGCATACTTAGACGATATTCTGATTAAAAGTAAAAATAGAGAAGATCACTGAAGGCATATTTTGGAAGTATTTAAGAAAATAAAGGCAAATGGCTTGAAATTAAGCCTAGAAAAATGTGAATTTTTTTCTGCCGAAAATTAAATACTTTGGTCAGGTGATTGACAAAAACAGCAGAAAACCTGATCGTAATTGGGTGGATGCAATAAAAAGTATGCCAGCACTGACGAATGTAGCTGCTTTACAGTCATTTTTGGGTCTAGTGAATTATTATAATAGCTACATTCCAAACATGCACATATTAAGAACTTCACTAAATCATCTTCTAAAAAAAGAAATTAAATTTAAATGGTCAGAAGAAAAACAAAGCATTCACAAAATTAAAAACAGCACTGACCTCAGACTTAACATTGACACATTTTAACCCTAAAAAACAATTATATTTCGAGTGACGCAAGCAATTATGGCGTTGGGGCTGTGCTATTACACAAAGAAGACAACGGTAAATTAAAACTGGTACATCATGTATCGAGAACGCTGCTTCCAGCAGAAGTAAACTATTCTCAGATTGAGAAAGAGAGTTTAGTGATTATTTTCGCATGAAAAAATTCCATAAATACATATACAGAAGGTAGTTTATTTTACAAACGAACCACCAACTGTTATTAACAATATTTGGTTCTAAGAAAGGAATTCCTACACACGCTGCAAATCCTTTACATAGGTGGGCGACAATATTGTTAAACTACTCATTCAAAATGGAATATTTATCATCAAAGGAATGTGCAGGATGAAATCACTTATGAGAAGTTTTGAGTACTGGCCAGGTATAGATAAGAATATAGAAAACACAGTGAAATTATACAAGAATTGTGCTTTGGTAGCGAAAGCACCTACTATAAAATTCAACGCATAGCCTAAGATGGCCAAAGCATGGTCTCATCTGCACATTGATTATGCTGGGCTACTAAGAGGCGTATACTATTTTGTGATTGTGGACAGTTTCATGAAATGGCCCAAAGTAGTAAAATGCAAAACTCCTACAACTAACTTTACAATTAACATCTTGCAAGAGATATTTGCAAGATTCGGGGTGCTGGAAACAATCGTTTCAGATGATGGTACACAATTCTCTTCTAAGGAATTTGAAAATTTTTTTAAATTGCTTGCTATAAATCATCTAAGATCAGCACCATCCATCGTAGGTCTAATGGTTAGGTGGAAAGATACATTGATGTCTTTAAGAGAGTGATTAAATAGGCAGACGGTATAGAAGCAGAAAGCCAAGAGCTTAAAAAATTCCTATCCATTTATAGGATTACCCCAAACTCAAATACCAATGCAGGAATGAGTCCAGTGGAACTAATGTTTGCTAGGAAAATTTGCTCGGTATTTGACAAACTAATCCCGTCTGAAGAGAAAATCAAGGAAAAAAATATCTTGAAGAAGGAGAGAGAATTTATTTCTTTAACTACGATTTAGGAAAAGCAACCTGGCGAGAGGGCATCATAGAAAATAGATTGGAAAGATGATGTATGCAATTAAACATATAAAGTGGAAGATCAGGAGACACATCAGCCAGATCAAAAAAACATTTTTTTTTTTTTTTTTTTTAATCATCTCACCCCAAGCAAGGCATTCCACTGCCACTATTGTGCATGGGGCTACATAGGGGAAGGTAAAGAGAAAGAGTGGTTAGACATAGGGAATGTCAGGAGGAAGGTGACAGATGAGTAAGGATAGCGAGGATGAGGGTTGGGCAGATGGGAAGAGTGTTTGATAGAATGGGAGCAGGTTAGTGTGTTAGGAGGTGTCTATTGACCTTACATTTAAACTCCTGGAGATTGTAGCTGTTGGGGAAGCAATCGTGTGGAAGAGAATTCCACAGTTGGGAAGTGCGAGGAAAGAAACTGTTGGAGTAGAAGTAGCTGATGTGTCTCCTGATCTTCCACTTTATATGTTTAATTGCATACATCATCTTTCCAATCTATTTTCTATGATGCCCTCTCGCCAGGTTGTTTTCCTAAATCTTAGTTAAGGAAATAAATTCTATCTCCTTCTTTAAGATATTTTTTCCTTGATTTTCTCTTCAGACGGGATTAGTTTGTCAAATACCAAGCAAATTTTCCTAGCAAACATTACACCAAAAGTAAATGAAAGAGGTGAACAACCTATGGATGTTATGTACATGTTCAATGTATCTAAACCTTTTCCAATTCCTAAAATATGTTCAAGCAAATTTTTTTTTTTATTATCATATCACCCCAAGCAAGGCATTTTACTGCCACTGTTTTGCAGGGGGTTACATAGGAGGAAAGTTATGAGAAAGAGTGATATGTTATAGGGGTGTCAGGAAGTGGGTAACAGAAGGATGAGAATACTGATGAGAGTGGAGTGGACGGAGAAGGGAGCATGAGAGAAAGGATGCAGGTTAGTGAGATAGGAGATGACTATTGACTTTACATTTAAATTCTTGGAGATTGTAGGTGTCGGGAAAGGTGAAGGGAATTCCATAGGCGGGAAGTGCGAGAAAAGAAGCTGATGGAGTAGAATTTACATTTACATTTTATTGGTTTCACAGTAAAAGGGTGGGACCTAGTTTGCTAATCTTGTGGCTTGAGTAAATTTATATATAGGAGGCACCAGTGAGCTACGTTCATTGGAGTAGAAGCTGTGAAAGTATTTGTAGAAGAGACACAAGGAAGCCACTTTGCGCCGGTGAGAAAGTGACTGTATCTGAGCTGCCAAGTCGAGATCTATCACATTACAGATTCTCCATTGGATTTTGTCAAGGACACCTAGGTGGATAGCAGGAGCACCCGACCAGATATGGCATCAGTATTCAATACACAAGCGGATGGTAGATTTATATATGTGCAGGATTGTTTCAGGCAGAAAAAACTTCCTGGCCCTACACAGAGAACTGACTTTCTTAACAACGGATTTAGCTATGGATTCTATATAGTCATTCCACTTGAGGTCTGTTGTGAGAGTTAAGCCAAGGAGACGCAGTGTTTTGCTTTCAGGGATACTAGCCTGATCCATGCTAATGGGGTGTAGGAGTGATTGTCTGTGATAGTTAATAGATAGCAGCTTCCTTTGGAAGCGTAAAAACTCACAAGTGATTTGGATTGGAGGCCCTTTTAAGCTCAGCAGCAAGGTTCGCTTTGTCAGCCTCAGCAGATTTTTGATAGATGCGAGAGTAAACTGTAGTGTCATCAGTGTATATGCCTATTTGGGATCTTATTACATCTGGTAGATCATTAATGTAGATAAGGAAAAGCATAGGACCTAGAATAGAGCCTTGAGGGACATCCGTGTATGATAGTATTGGGAGGCATGTCGGTTCAATACTACCTTCATTGTGCGATTTAAAAGCAATGATTGGATAAGGTCAAACAATTGTCCAGTTATACCATAACCTCGCAGCTTGCAAGACAGACTCTGTCAAATGCTTTGGAGATATCTAAGGCAACAGTTCAGGCTTCACCGTTCTTGTCTAGAGCCTGGTGTATATACTCAGTGATGGTCATGGAAACCATACTGTTTGTCAAAGAATAGTCTGTGGGCTGTGAAATGTTGAACCACCTCAGCGTTGATGATGGTTTTGAATACTTTGACAAAAATTGGTAAATATATAAATGTAAATGGATCCCAACTGAAACAATGGAAGTAGACCTGAAGAGGCAAAAATATAATGTCTGGAGGATATTAGAACTTTCAGGTGGGGAGATGTTGTGACGTAGCTTGAACCTGTGACATACGGTTCACAATATATAAAGGACTAATATCGAGTAGCAAGAGTGGAGTCAGCAGCTGATGGCTAGCACGGTCGTTGTTTACTCAGCTCACTAGTTTTTGCCACCCTACACAGGCGTGTACTACTGTATCTACCGAGAATAAATGTATTACTTACTTATATCTGTGTATTATCATTCCTCCATGATACAACACTCTCAAACCCTGTTCTGCCGTCCATTTGCTCAAGCCCATTAAGTATGTCATACATTGCTTTCCCCTGTCCCTCTTTCTCTCTATCCATCTTGTGAGTATCAAATTTTCCAAGCCCTCCTTCTTTGTTACATGTCTCAAAAATTTTAACTGCCTCTCAACTATAAATTTCCTCATTATTACCAGAAAATAAAACTGATAACTGTAGCCCAAATTTATAAAATGCAATCAAGCATTAAATTATGGAGAATATTTTCCATAATTTTTAAGATTACTTAAAAATTGAATAAAAAGTGCTCATATCTTCTTCAATTATGTTTTACAGATAATGTCTCCATAGATCAACCTATAGACCTGTTATACCAACAGTGTCTATGTCAACATAGATACTGTTGGTTTAAAACACAGATATTGTTGGGTTAAAAAATGCATTTTTGTGATATTTTAACTTCAAGTAAACACAGGGTGCGATGGATAAATTGTCTTGTAAATTACGCAATAAAATGAAAATAACACCTCACATTTTAACAGATATATTTACCAAAATTACACAAAAATATCTTGAAATGCCAATGAACAAATTTATTCAATAAAATCACCATTGGCTTCAACCATGGCTTCCAGAGAATTTTGAAATCTCCTTCATCTCTTCTGGACAGTCTTCTTGTTTAAATTGGTAAATACTGCCATAATCCTCGCCTTCAGTTCATCTTTGGTGTCTGTTGTAGAGTGGCTGACACCCCTACAGCACTCAATGATTGAATGGCCCATGGACTGAAATGGTCTATTTAATTAAAGAGTAGTAGCATTCGTGGTGTAATATTTGAATGTCATGTAAGTAATATTTGGTCTGATTACTTTGATGACTGTTGTGATCTAAACCCCTCCTCTCTGTGTTGTAAGTTCTGTCTTGTTTGTAACTATTGTACTATTCTGTGTATATCTGTTTAGCACAAGATATTATGCTGAATAATACCACTGCACACTTTCTCTGTGTATAGTATCCACCTCAGTGATACAACAGATTGGCAAAGAAGATTTGATCAAATTTGCTGACAAGAAGATTTGAAAAATACACTCCTGTTTTACAATAATGTAGTTGGGTCATCAAACATCACTGAAAAATTGAAAAGAGATCTAAAAGCAAAATTTCCTGAAATTTTTTTCAGATGGCTTAGACTTTTGCTGTAAATTAAAACTGAAAGAAAACGCTACTCCAGTTTTTCACCCAAAAAGACCAGTACCATTTGCTGCATTGGACGATATAGATAAAGAATTGGAGAGGTTAGAAAAATTTGTTCCAATTGAAAAAATTAATTCTAGTCATTGAGTAAGCCCAACATGTTACATAGAAAAGAAAAATAAAAAAATCAGGGTTTGTGCTGATGATTCTACCTTTCTGAAAAACTGTTTAAAAAACGCCAACTACCTTCTACTGTCAGCAGAGAAAATTTTCGCAAAATGTTTGTAAAATTGAATCTTCGCAAAATTTTCGCAAAATTGAATTTTCTAAACTGGATTTATCTGAGGCGTATTTGAAGATACAAATAGACAAGGAATGTGCAAACATTGTAACAATATGCACAAGGGAATTTACAAATTCAATAGATTACCTTTTGGAGTGAAGGTAGCACTATTTCAACAAGTAATGGACACTATCAGCAGTCTAGATATTGCTACGATGTATTTGGATGATGTATTGATAAAAAGAGAAAACCATGAAGAATATGAAAAGCATGTAAAAGAGGTGCTCAAAAGAATTAAAGAATTTGGATTCAAGTTCAGCATCGAAAAATGTGAGGTTTTTTTTCCCAAAATTAAATATTTGGGACAAATAATAGACAAGAAAAGTAGGAGGACTGATCTGAGCCATGCAAGCACAATAAGGAACATGTCTGCCCCTACAAACATATCATCTTTACAAGCATTTTTGTGATTGGCAAACTATTATTGCAAATATACATACACTGAGAACACCACTTAATAAACTACTTAAAAAAGATGCAAAATGGAATTGGTTGGTGGATTGTGAAGAAACTTTACAAAACTTAAAAACTGCATTAACATCTGACTTATTGCTTATACATTATGGCCTTAATAAGGAGATCTATGTGACAAGTAACAGAAGTAAATACACTGAAAATAAATTCACCTGAAGACACATTAGAAGTACCTTTAAAGATAAATTCATCAGTCTTTCAATTACTGTCATACAATGCCACTCACACAACGAATTAGTTCCTCCAATTCTAGACTGAAATAAATTATCTATTTTTACATAAGAAATTTTTATTTGCACTATCTTTGGAATAATACAATTATCTTTAAAAATGAACATTTTAAAAATATGATAACATTTTAGTATACAAAATAATATTTATTTTTAGACTTATTGTAAAGAGGTTAATATATGGAATGTTATGGCTATTACTGCTGGGTTGGTTCTTTTGCCTAAACATCCCAAACTTGTTGAATGGCTTTCGCCACTGAAATAAATAAGCAAAGAGAAAAGGAAAGATACAGAGACACTAGAGGGACAGTTTGGACACTGATTTTATTTTTGGTTCCAACGAAATTCCTTCCCGAACAGTTTGGCATGTCTTTACCATCCAAAGTCCAACAGAGAAAGAGATCGAGTTTATTTTTGGTACCAGGAGGCCTCTCTTTTTGTGCATGCGTCAATTGTCTTTCCTGTCAGAGGACTCCTGGGAGATTTTTATGTTTATTTTATTTTGTATTTTTATTTTATTGTGTATTTTTATTTTATTTTATAGTTTTTATTTTATTTTGTATTTTTATTTTATTTTGTGTTTTTTTATTTTATTTCATATTTTTATTTAATTCCTACAATACATCTCTACCCAATGTAGCGGAGCTACAGTAAGGATGCATTGAAGGCAAAGTTAGTCTTTCATAAGGTGCATGTGTGTATGTTACTCTTTTCAATGTACATATAATTTTGTATATATTTTTATGTGTAGTGAAAGTGGTCATTATTTCTTGCAAACCGCACACATCTACCTGAGTGGGTGACGATTGGTTCCTTTGGTGAGTCTTGCTGTGTTTCAGGTGTTGGTGATGATGTGTTTTCTGTTAGGCTGTGTTTTTTGTTTTCATTCTTTTTCTGGGCATGGGCGAGTATTGCTGGTTTCAATCACTCAATTGAAACCGTTTGCTCATCACCAGCCAATGTCTCTATGATAAAATATTTTTCTTCTTGTTTTATTACTTTGTATGGCCCTGAATATGGGGCTTCCAGAGGTTTCCTAATCCTGTCGGTTCGCAGCCATACATGTGTTGCTGATTTTAGTTCTTTAGGTATAAAGGATTTTTGAGTTGTGTGTAGCTGTCCTTCTGAAAGGAGGGTTATGTCCAACTCTTGCATCTCTTTGGCAATTTATTTTGTCATATTTTGTCAGGTTGGGATATTCCTGGTTGATTATTGGTCTTGGAGGTAATGACTGGGTTCCTGTGACAGCAGTGGCCAGGGAGAAACCTTACTCATTAGGCATATTCCTAATACCAAGCAATATAATTGGCAATGCATTCAACCAGCTCTGCTTTCTTGTCATGATTGCTGTTTTAAGAGTATGGTGCAACCTTTCGATTATTCCATTGGTTTGAAGGTGGTAAGCCGTTGTACAGAGCCTGTGAAAACCTATTATAGCAGACAGGTCCCTAAACAGTTCACTTTCAAATTGACTTACCCTATCTGTAACGACATATAATGCGACTCCAAAGCAAGAGATCCATGTATGCAGAAATGCCAATGCTATGGTGGTAGGGGAGGTGTGTTGTAGAGGTGTAACTTCTACCCATCTCATTGCTCTATCAATGCATGTAAGCACATATCTAGCTGGAGATGTGTGTACCCCGTCATAGGTGGTGGTGGGTAACAAGGGATCAGTGATGTCTATATGCACAGTTTCAAACCTTCCTGATGGTAGAGAGAAAGGTGTGGTTTCTGTTCTAGTGTGTCTAGAAATCTTATACTGTTGGCATCGTAGACAGCTTTTGACTCAAGATTGTATGTTTTTCTCTATTTCTGGCCAGAAGTACCTAGTTTTAAGTAGCTTTGTTTTTGGCGTAGGTCCTGGATGGAGATGTCATGGAACATATCAAAGATTCTCCTACGAAGTGGTTCAGGTATGTATGGTCTGGGAGTAGATATTGACAGGTCGCACCAGATGGATGACCCTTGCATCTCAAAGGCTTTAAGTCGGCTCCTGTATGTGTTGATTTCCTCACCCTTTCTTTGTGATTCACTGTTAGCTGGTAAGTCACAGGGGTCTACAGTCACTGAAAATGTAGGTCAAGATAGACAATCAGCAACGATATTTTCATCTCCTCTTATATACTGTACATCTGTGACATACTCTGTGATAATTGATAAAGATCTTTGTTGCTTGTCCAATTTCATTGGTGTTTTCTTTTTGAAAGCCAGGGAAAGTGGTTTGCGGTCTGAAAACAAGGTGACATTTCTGCCTTCAATTTGTGGTTTGAAGTGCAAGACTGCCTGATATGCTGCCAAAAGTTCCCTGTCAAAGGTGGAATATTTCCTCTGGTTTTCAGATAGTTTTCTTGAATAAAACCCAATGGGGACTGGATCACCATTTATTATCTGATGTAACACTGCACCCACTGCATTGTTGGAGCTATCCATGACTAGATGGTATTGCATGACATCCAGATCAGGGTGCATCAAAGCAGATACTTTGGCAAGAATGTCTTTTATTACCACAGATGATTCACTTTCAGTCGGGCTTAGTTTTAATACTTTTTCCACTGGATTGTGTTTGATGGATTCAGTTAGTGGCAGTAACACATCTGAGGCTTGGGGGATTAATTTTCTGTAAAAATTTACCATTCCCAGGAATCAACACAAAGATTTGGAGTCTGCGGGTTCTGGAAAATTTTTGATGTCTTTGACTTTCTGGGTTGTTGGCTTTAATCCTTTCATGCTTACATTATAGCCCAAGAATTCAATAGAGTCTTTGTAGAATTGACATTTTCCAACAGAGATTTGAAGGTTGTTTCCTTTGAGAATTGAAAGGACTTTCTTAAGATCTTTGTGGTATTGTTACTTAGATTCAGAGAAAACGAGTATATCATCGATATCTGTAAAAACACACTCTACATCCATAAATATGCTGTCCGTAAATCTCTGAAATGTAGAGCTGCTGTTCCATAGACCAAATGGCATAAATAGGTATTCAACGAGACCAAATGGTGTCATCACAGCAGATTTTTCTATATCTGCCTTATTCATGGGAATCTGGTGATAGGCCTGTAGGAGATCAATTTTTGAAAATACAGTCTTGAAGAGTTTTGATCCGAGGCTGTTCATATTTGGTATCAAATATCTGTCTGGTTTTGTCAACTGGTTCAAATCTCTAAAATCACCACATACTCGCCATTTTCCTGGGGTTGACTTGGGAACTAGATGTAATGGTGATGACCAGGGGGACTTTGACGGTTGAATAATTCCAGCTTGTAAGAGTGCCGCAAACTTCTGTTTAGCTGATTTACATTTTTCTTCTGACAGTTGTCGGACTTTGGCATTAGTAGGGGCACTATCTCCAGTGTCTATGACGTGTGTTACTTTCGTGTTAGACACTAAAGGCTGTCCTGTATGTGGATTGGTTAGTTTTCGAAATTCTCAGAGGAGGGACTGCACTTCTTCTGGTAGGTTATTGTGGTTATTCACAATTATACACTGAATCTGTGCAGTGACTCGTCCTCCTTGTGTGTATCGGTGAGTTTTCTCATCAATGAACTTCCCCTTTTTGCAGTCTAAGATTAATCCATAGTGGCGCAGAAAATCTGCTCCTAAGAGGGGGTTGACGGTATCCACTACTACTATGGTCCATGTGTATATAGCGAAGAAAACGGCGACTTACCTCGTTAAACCAAGCGACAGCGCGTCGCGTTAATACTACGACGTAAAATGCGGCGAAAAAGAAAATTACATACCTAAAACAAGTCCACCGCAGGAGTCGCTATGGGAGTGTATGCAAATCTTTGGCGTCCTCTCTGTGTTGTCGGCCAATGGAAAAAATTGATCGGCCGATAAAAGCAGTCGTTCTTGAAGCGAAGAGGAGGTTTAACTGGTTAGGTGGATAGCAGTTGGCGAGATTGGACCAGCGAGTTGAATTGTCAGCATTTTTCTTTTTCTGGCCCGAAATTCGAGCAATTTGCGAGAGAATATTTCCTACTGTGTATGCGTGGCATAGGCCCAGAATCCCAATATCAACTGCTGCTTTGTCAAAGCATTTAATATTATTCCTGTTTGCTGCTGATAGTGTTACAGGTGTAGGGTTTAAGTTTAGACCGAGTGCCATTCTCTGTGGTAAGATTGTTATAGAGGCACCTGTGTCTATCACAAAATTGATCTTATTTGTGTCAATTTTGGTAGCAACCTCAAATAGTTGCGAGTTGCCGGTTGCTGATGCAATTCGCATTATCAGTTTTCTGAGGCTTGGGTGGTAGGGCTTCTGGCAGGTGAAGATGGCCTCGAAGTGGGCATTATATGACAGCTGGACTTCTTTGGACACTTGCACCATAGTTTGCACATCCTTGAATTTTCTGCATAATATAAATGTCCACAACATACTTGATGCTTCTGGTTCTCATAAAATGGTCCGGTGCTATAAGTCTTTCTAGGGGTGGCGCTGGTGGAGACAGTAGATCTGGAGTGCCTGCTTGCATGTGGCATAGAGGCGGCTTGTATCATCCTGGGTTTTAAAATTGGTGTAATTTTGTCAGCCAATGTGCCCACTTCCATCAGGGAGGCATTTTTTATTGCTGCTATTATGGGTGTTATTTCCGGGGGTTGTGCCTGAATGAACTTATGTCGAACAAGTTCATCTTTGACACCAATCCTGCTGGCTGTCGGCATCAGCTCATGGAGATAAGCTGAAGTTTTTCCTGTCACTTGAGTGTTAGCCATTAATTTAGCGAACATCTCTGGTTTTGTCCTTTCATGTCTAGCCATTACTGCGTCTTTTAGCTCTGAATATTTTTTAGAAGCTATAATAGCAGATGGTAAGCTGGATATCAATTCTGGAGGTAGGACAGACAATACATGGCAAAACCTGGTTTCTTCACTTGTTATGTGTTGTAATTCAAATTGTGCCTCACAAACTGCAAACCAACCATCTGCTGCTGTGTGCATAAAGGCTTGGACTTTGACTGATATAGCTGATGCGCTTTCCTCCATTTTAGTGACTTACGATAAGGCAACAAGAGGGAGGAAAGAAAAAGGCAAGATGATAAAGCAAATCTCTGCTAGACGGAACGTATTTGTGTTAATAATTTTTTTTATTTTTGTGGTGTGTGTGAATGTGATAAAAGGATGAAAGTAAAAGCCGTTACTCACATCTTTTTTTTTTTAGTTTTACACAGCACGTTTATGGTTACAGTAGTAAACTGGACCTGCTGTGGTGGTGGAGGGATAAGGGATGTGTAAGCCAATGATTGGTAGTGGTGGAAGCAGGCAAAGTCACACAGGGTTACTTGTAGGAAAGTCGTCAACAATTTTTTTTTTTTTAGTGAAAGAAACTTTGCTTGTTCATATCACCTAGCATAGTTGCCACTATTAAAGTTGTGTTGGAGAAATGAATTTCTCTCCCCCCCCCGCCACCCGCCTTTTTTGTCCCAGAAAACTTGAGTGTAGATATCACGTCGGGGTGGTCACTATTATGGAATGTTATGGCTATTACTGCTGGGTTGGTTCTTTTGCCTAAACATCCCAAACTTGTTGAATGGCTTTCGCCACTGAAATAAATAAGCAAAGAGAAAAGGAAAGATACAGAGACACTAGAGGGACAGTTTGGACACTGATTTTATTTTTGGTTCCAACGACCTCTTCTTGGGGAAATTCCTTCCCGAGAAATTTGGCATGTCTTTACCATCCAAAGTCCAAAAGTCCAACAGAGAAAGAGATCGAGTTTATTTTTGGTACCAGGAAGCCTCTCTTTTTGCGCATGCGTCAATTGTCTTTCCTGTCAGAGGACTCCTGGGAGATTTTTATGTTTATTTTATGTTATGTCGCCAAGTATAAATGAATAACTCAACAACAGAATCAGAATATAAGTTGTATTCCGCGGAAAGACGGTTAGGATGTACAGAAGTGATTAGTAATATTTACAATAGAAAAGATACAAGAGTCCAATCCGTCGTAAGACGTGTGTATACGTGATTACTTCCGGTACGCCACCGGAAGTGTGACTAACTCTTCACTGACTCTTCAGTAACTCATTAGAGACTCTCAAGTGACTCTCTGCAACTCTCTTGTAGAGAATCCACCATTGCTATATATAGCAATGGGAACAGTCCATTTGTAGTCAAATAGGAGCGGCGCCCTAACACCCCCCTCCGAAGACTTTTGCTTCAATCGTATTTTTTCTTTTTCGGGTTTACCGACGAATGGTGCGTTAATTTCCTTTTGCGGGTGGATTTCCTGGTACTACCTTCTTGTACCTGAGGCATTTGTAACTCGAAAGTATCAAAAAGGTCCTCCACATTTTCATCCATCTCTTCAGGCGCAACAGTTGTCTCTTCCGAAAATCTTTTTCTTAATTGATTAACATGCCTTCTATGTTCAAATTTCGGTCCTTGCACCACAGAGCATGTTCCCTATACGTCCTTTAATTTTGCCTTTCATCCAGGACGTAGTATTGTTTTTATAATTCTTGAAAAACACTTTTTCATTCACCACAAATTTTCTTTTGGGTGTGCTTACATTAGGTGTATCAGCTTTCTTTGATGGAATTAGCTTATCAAAAACCGAACGTACTTTTCTTGCGAACATTAATTCAGCTGGCGACAGCGCTGATGGTGCTGCTTTGTTCTCCGTAATTCTGTATACCTGTAGGAATAACTGTAAAGCCGTTTTCGTGGGCGTCCCCGTAGCCTTCCTTAATGCTCTCTTTAGGGTATCCACGAATCTTTCAGCTAGACCATTGCTACGTGGGTGATAGGGTGGAGTGGTTATATGTTCCACTTGAAATGTATCGCAGAATTCCTTAAACTCTTTTGATGTAAATTGTGACCCATTGTCACTGACAATTGTGTCTACTACTCCAAATCTTGCGAAAAGCTCATGGAGTCTGTTTATAGTATTTTTTACTGTGGGTTGTTTCATCTGAAACACTTCCGGCCACTTGCTGTAGCTATCTACGACAATTAAGTAATACGTTTTACCCATTGGACCGGCAAAGTCTATGTGCAGTCTCGACCACGGTCTATCCGTTTTCGGCCAAGGCTTTTGTAGTACTTGTGGCGATTTCGCCGCCAGCGCACAACCCTCACATTTTCTAACCATGGCCGCAATGTCTGCGTCCATGCCTGGCCAGAACACGTACGACCGCATTAAACTTTTCATTCGATTCACACCGGGATGACCCGTATGAAAATCTTTCAGTATTTTCCTCTGTAACACTTTAGGAATTACAACTCTTTCGCTGTAGAGTAATACGTTGTCGCACGTAGAAAAAGTTTCTGCCATTCGTTGGTCTTTTTCCAGTAATTTATTTTTTACATCTTTGATGTAATCGTCTTTTGACGCTTCCTTTTTTATATCTGCTAATGACACCGGTAAATCTCTGACAGTTCCAGTGAGAGTATTCTTCACTTCCACTTCATATTTTAATGCTGCTATAACGGTGTCCTCTAAAGGTTCGTTTGACTTCGGAATGAGTCTCGACAACCCATCCGCGTGTCTAATTTTTGTTGATGCTAAGTGTGGTAAGTCAAAATTGTAATTTAGAAGTAAAGTACCCCATCTCAGTAGTCTATTTGCAGTATATGTGGGGAGTCCCTTTTTGGATCCGTAAATGGTCAACAACGGTTTATGATCCGTCTGCAATGTGAATTTCCTTCCATGAATATATCTGTGAAACTTTGTTACTGCAAACACTATTGCCAGTGTCTCCTTTTCGATTTGTGAGTAGTTTTGTTCAGCCGGGAGCAGTGTTCTGCTTGCATGTGCAATCGGCTTTATTTGTCCATCCTTCCACTTGTGACATGCACCAATCCCATAAGTGCTAGCATCGCAAGCGATTACGATGTCTAATTTGGGATCGTAGTGAGCTAAAAATAAATCTGATGTAAGCCTATCTTTTATTTCCTTAAATGCTTTCTTGCAATCCTCAGACCAGCACCATACTTTATCTTTTTTTAGTAGCTCATTTAAAGGCGCACGCAACTTGTGCAGATTTGGAATGAACTCCTGATAGTAGCTCACCAAACCTAGAAAACTTCGCAATGTCTTTATGTTTTTTGGATCTGGCATATTTCGATTCGCATGGGAGCGATTTGGGTCTGGCTTTTTTCCATCTTTATTGATAATATGACCCAGATATTTAATTTCTTCCAGCAACAAATCACATTTGCTTTCCTTTATCTTCAAGCCATAATTCCGTATTCTTTTGAAAACTTCCCGTAGGTGACCCTTATCTTCTTCGACAGTTTCACTTTTTATTAGGATGTCATCAAGATATGCGATCGCGAAATCTAATCCTGCCAGCATAGTGTCCATTGTCTGCTGGAACACCGCCGGTGCTGTTTTTATTCCGAACGCCAACCGTTCGTATTTGTAAAGCCCCTTGTGAGTATTTATGCACAATAGCTTTGAACTTTCATTCTCCACTGGAATTTGGAGATATGCGTCGCTAAGGTCTATCTTTGAAAAAACCTTCCCGCCATTCAGCTTAGAAAATACCTCCTCCGGACTTGGTAGAGGGTAGTGATAATCCTCAATGGCGTTGTTTAGTCCGGTCGAAAAATCAGCGCATATTCTAATCTCTCCCGTCTTCTTTTTTACGTAAACAGCCGGTGCGGCCCAATCGCTATAGTCGACTTTTGTTAGCACGCCTATTTTTTCTAGTCTTTCAAGCTCAGCGTCAATTTTATCAATAGCTGCATAAGGCGCGTTTCTCTTCTTTTTGAACACCGGAGTCACGTTTTCTTTTAATTTGATTATCGCCGACGTTTTGGTACATCTGCCCAAACCTTCAGAGAATACTTCCGGGAAACCTTTTTTTATCTCCTCCTTTAGTATTATTGTCACGTCAGACGAGTCTTCTCTTATATTTTTACAATAAGAATTTATGGGAAGATCCCACAAATTAAATTCACTCATCCAGTCAGTGCCAAACAGATTATTCGTTCCTTTCATAACGAACGTTTTCAGTCTTTTTGTTTGGTTGTGAAAATTTACGTTGAGAATTAGCTCACCTTCAAATTTGATCCTCTTTCCAGTCACCGTTTTAGCCACTTTACTAGTCTTCATCAACCTTGGTTTATTTAACTTGTACCAGGTTTTCATATTTATGTTACTTATATCCGATCCACTATCTAGTTGCATTCTCACCGGTTTTTTAAATATTTTCACTTCTAAATATTTTCTAACGCCCTGGTTTAGCTCATATGATCTGGTTAATTTTACCTGCGATTTACGTCTAAATCTACACTTAAACATTTTGTGACCTAGCTTATTACAGTGTCTGCATTTTTTAAATTTGAACGGACAGTCACTGCGCCAGTGCCATTCTCCACAAGCATAGCAAGCTTTTGGGGGGGGGGGGTTAAAAAAATTTTTTTTTCCCCCAAAGGGCAAATGATTTCTTCGTCTTGGAGCCGGAGACCGAAAGTGTGACTTGCGATTTACCTTTTTATATTGGCTACAGCGGATTCCTGTATTTTTTTTTTGCGTCTTCTTTAATACTTATACATTTCTGGCAATAATCCGCCAGATTTTGCAGAGATATGTTTTGTTTGTTCTCCAACTTTGTCAAAATTTTTCTCATCTCGCTGTCTTTCCCTGACACCAGACCCTGCACGAAAATTAAACATTTAAAATTGTTTGCAGTTAGTTCTGCAAGTCTGAAATCGTCGCAGTTTTTGTTAACTACCGAGGCGAACGTGGTGTAATCTTCAGTCTCGTTCTTTTGCAGATTTAGGCATCTCCACCTTTTATGGAACAAGGATAACCTAGGGCTAAATAATTCTTTTAATAGTTTTACAGCCTCATTGAATTCTAGATCCCTTGTTTTTTTTCGGAAGGATGAAGTCCGTGAATTTGTTATGTTCATACGTGCCTAATTTCCTGAGGAGTAACCTGATTTTTTTCTCTGAAGACCATGACTTACAGTCGATTTAAAAAAAGTCCTGGTATCTATGGTAATACCTTTCAAAAGTTTTGTCTTCGTCTGGATTATAATTGAAAGTTTCAATAGTCGACCAGATGGTGTTCTGGGAGAACGTACTCTCATCTGAGTTTTTATTCTTCTCTAGAATTAACCCTACGAGTTCTTCTTGCCAGTTTTGTTGTTTTTTGTCACTTTCTAGACGTAATTCTTCTTGCCATTTTTGTTGTTTTTTGTCACTTTCTAGACGTAACTGCAACATCTTCTCCTGTAGTTCCAATTGCTGTTTTTGGAATTTTTCCTCCCTTCTTTCTTGTATCTGTAATTGCTGTTGCATTTGACATTTCAACAGTTCTAACATGGACGCTTGAAATTGTTCCATTATTACAATTTCTTTATACCGAGGGGAAAAGACCGAAATTTCAACCTCCTCAACAGAAAAAAAATTCACCACAGACAAAAATAGAAAGATATAACTTACGCTTTCTTTGCCGTGTAATAACGAAGTTAATGGTGTAGTACGTATATTTTTCAGAAGTACTTTCGCGTATGACCTGCGAAACTTTTTTCTACGTCCAATTGAAATCTTTGTGTAAATTTGAAATTCTTCGTCCGCTATTGTATTGTGGGATGCGTTTTGGTTTCTTCTTCTTTGAGATCTCTTCGTCACCACCGTTATGTTTGGGACGAATTTTGTTTCCACTTCTGCGTAAATTCGAAGCAATTCGAAGTAACTTTGTTGCCACTATTATGTTGTGTGACGAATTTTGGTTTTCACCTCCGCGTAAATTCGAAGTAATTTAAAATATCTTCGTCGCCACTGTTAATGTCGTGGGACGATTTTTTCTTCCAACATCTTCGTCGCCACTGTTAATATCGTGGGACGATTTTTCCTTCCAACATCTTTGTCGCCACTGTTAATGTCGTGGGACGATTTTTCCTTCCAACATATTCGTCGCCACTGTTAATGTCGTGGGACGATTTTTCCTTCCAACATCTTCGTCGCCACTGTTATGTCGCCAAGTATAAATGAATAACTCAACAACAGAATCAGAATATAAGTTGTATTCCGCGGAAAGACAGTTAGGATGTACAGAAGTGATTAGTAATATTTACAATAGAAAAGATACAAGAGTCCAATCCGTCGTAAGACGTGTGTATACGTGATTACTTCCGGTACGCTACCGGAAGTGTGACTAACTCTTCACTGACTCGCACTGACTCTTCAGTAACTCATTAGAGACTCTCAAGTGACTCTCTACGACATTATTTATTTTTGTATAAGAATACAAAAAATGTGGCACAGGGCCGAATACGGGGATGGGGAAGGCTGGTCTTCATCTCGTCCTAACGTTAAACTTAGCTATTCACAATCTCTGACCCAGGCATGCCACAGTATTCCTATCACCAAAACAACGCTTTCTTACTAACCTTTCTTTCCACGTCCACCATAATACCACAATGTCTCCATGAAAGTCCTAACTAAGCTCCCAATATGTACAATGATTGTCTGGGGGAATAACAATATAAAAACACCAATGAATATTTACAAGAAAAAAATGCATTATATACAAGAAACTAAACAAAACTGTATTAGTAACAAACCCCCCACATATTCTATCACGTGATAGATACATCTGTTAACTGGACGAAATCGATGCAGGACTATAAATAAACTAAACCATTTATTCCTCCAACCACGCACACATGTATGCACACTTCCAAACACAAAAACAAATACGAAAGTCACACCCGAAATACGAAAAGCGTCCTGCACCCACCAGAGAACTGATATATCTAATCACCTAAGCAAGGGAAGGGAGGGGGAGTTAAACTAAAATGAAAAATGGGGACAGAAATAAAAGGGGTCAATGAGCAACCAAATCCTAGCTAAGAATAAATTATAAAAGACAACTCAAGACAAAAATCAAGCCTAAACTAGTCTACATGAGGGCAGGGGTGCTTAGGTTCAAAGTGGTCGGAACAAAATCCTCATGCCTAACCGGCATCAATACGCCACTCCAAATCAGCTCCTCTCACTCGGCACAATCGCGCAAGATGTACCCACCTTTTGCCAAACTCTGATGGAGGGAGCCGCCGCCTTTCCGTCCTAATCTTGACTTTAAGCTGATGCTTAAAGAACAAGATTAGTTGGGAAGAGGTGAACTTCTCGTCTCCATAGAGCTCCTTCTGACGCGTCCTCCATATCACGACTCTCATAACTCCTAGCAAGCAAAAGAACACATAGTGCTCAGCCTTCGTCAGTGGCGGCAACACATTGCTACAGACAGAACTGGCCTCGAGGACAAAGAACTTTCCGCGCAGTATGCGAACCATGATGCCTTCAACAAACTTGCACAGCGGTACTACGACTCTGCACTGAAAGAAGGCGTGGTCCACGGACTCCACCTCCCCAGTGCATCGCACGCAGTTTGGAGACTTCTCCAAGCCCGCTGCACAAAGCCTCTTACCGACCCAGAGGGCCCTACGTATCACCAGCCAGGTGAGTGATGCCTCATCATTAGTGAGACATTTCAACCCGGGCGCCCACGGCCATAATGAGCGAGCCTCCTGCTTCGTGAGACCGAGCTCGCCAATCAAATCATCCTGAACGGCTTCCCGAACTAAAATTTGATATAATGCCTTACGCGACAACGCCTGGACGTCGGAGAGACCATCCGTCGCCCGTTGGAGTCGTTTCAGAGCTAACCGACATTCACGATAGAAGGCGCACTCGCCACGTGGTAAACGGCTGGCCTCATATTCAGACGAGTGCACACTTCTAAGGGATGGGAAATTCTTATGGGCATCTTCCTTCCAGAAGTTGCCTTCCCCATCCGATTGCTGACACATTCGGTCTAGGAACGCGATGCGCATCGTATGTTGACGAATCTCAAAGCTAGGCATGCCTAGACCGCCTTCAGAAGGGTGCAGGTAACAGACCTCGCGAGACACCTTAGGGGACTTGCTCTCCCACAAAAAGGAGAACAACATCCTAACTAAATCCATTAGCATGGCGCACGGGAGTGGCAGCACAGAAAGATGATAAAGGAGAATGAGGTAGATGTGCGAGGCACATACTTCCGCCCTCCCCTTTAAGGAAAGATTCCTCAGAGACCACAATGAAATTGCGGCCTCGGCCTTCTCCTGCACCGCCGACCAATTCATTTCCAACTGGAGATCAGGACCGAAAAAGACGCCGAGTATCTTAATCGGCCCGTCCGTCCAGAGGAAAGGTCCGGGAAGAGGAACTCCCTTCCACGCACCCAACCGCAAGCCAACAGACTTATCACAGTTGATCTTGGCCCCTGTCACCGTTTCGTACCCTGACCGGATTCGTCTTCAACTTACAAAGGAACGGTTCCAACGCAAGCACGTAGAGTAAAGGCGATAACGGACAATCCTGACGAATGGAGCGAGACAATACGAAAGGCTTCAATCTTACCCCATTCACTTCCACCAGCACACCGGGAGTTGCATACAAGAGGCGAATCCAGGAGCGAAAGTACGGCCCGAAACCAGCGGCTGAAAGGACAGACTCGAGGAATCGATAGTCAACCCGATCGAATGCCTTGGACTGATCTAAATTGATCAGCGCGGCTTCACTGTCGACTTGCTCAAAGATCAAGCGTACCATATGAAGGTTGTCCTGGATAGTCCTGCCCTTCACAGCACAAGTCTGTTCCGAGCCAATCAGACTAGGCAGGACAAGCTGCAAACGGCGGGCTAAGATCCTGGCCAAAATCTTTAACTCTGTGTTTAACATAGTTAAGGGCCGAAAATTACCTATGCCATCCCCACCGTTCTTATCCTTGCGTAGTAACTTGATTACACCCCTGGTGAAGCGTTGTGGTATAGACCCCTGCTTCATCCAGTTGTTGAAAATCAGTTCCAGCAGAGGGACAAGCACGGGCGACTGCCTCAAGTACAGTTCGTAGGGAAGACCATCTAATCCCGGAGACTTGTCCCGGCCAACTAGCTTCAGCGCTTCTCAGATTTCGTCCTCTGTTATGGGCCCCTCGCACCCAGCCGTTTCAGCCGCCTCAAGGCGGGGAAAGTCAGCCAAATAGGTGGCGAACTGAGCAGAGCTCAAACCAGGCTCCCTGGTGAAAAGTTCCTGAAAGTAATCACGAAATGCCTCACATATGCCCGCGTTTGTAGTCACGGTCCGATTATCCGGCAATGTGACGCTCGCGATATGTCGTTGGGAAGCTTTCCTGACTTCCTCCAACCGCAGTTCAGCGGCCATATTCGTCGCCTCGCAAGACATTCTTTTTAACCTAGCCCTAACTACCAGAGCTTGGTCCTTCCTGATAAGCAGAGAGGCCAGCTCGGCCTTAGCTATGGCTACGTCCCCACTAACACGGGATTTAACAGCCCGATCAACTTTTTCTTCTACTGTCTTTTGCTCTGCTAAACTAGCTAGATTGAGCCGACGACTATAGTCAGCAGCAAAAGACCTAATTTTCGATTTAAGTTTATCCCATCACCTGTTCCCAATGACAGCCCCCGTCAATTCCCGCTGAATCATTAGTTTCAGCTGGTGCTGGAAATCTTTGTCATCAAACAATGATGCGTTCAATTTCCAGTAACCAGCCAACCTAGGCTTAGGCTTATCTAAGTTTACCCGGACCCGGACGAGCCTATGATCCGAATAAACTATCGAATGAAAACTTGGACATTCTAAGAGCCCTACTTCGACTCTCTTAACTAAAACTCGGTCGAGGTAACTGGAACGTACCACCGAAACCGAGCCGCCACTATTTGTCCAAGTCCACACTATTTCCCGCGGATGCTCGTTACGATACTTATCGACAAGATCGAACTTGTCGATAAAGTCCCGAAACGGCCTCACGTCAGGATTGTTAGTACCCGTATTTGAACCTATACGATCTAAATCGGGGTCAAGGACGGCGTTCCAATCCCCCACTAACACTACCGAACGAGATGTCGTCAAAAACGGCTCGATCTACCGAAACAAAGCAGGCCGCTCAGCATGGACATTGGGCGCATAAACCCCAATGAAACGTAAGTCCCTATCTTTTATGGTAACATCCAGGACGCAAAGTCTGCCCGCCGGATCTGCGAAAACAAGGGCACACGTCGCAGCCAAAGACTTTCTTACCAGCCAGGAAACACCTCTCGAACGTCCATCAAAACATGCTGAAAAAAGATGGAAATCTTTAGACAGAATCCTCTCATGATCGTGAGCAAAAAACCGGGTCTCCTGCAAACAGAAGATCTCAGGCCCCGGGCATTCAAACTAGCTAACCAGAGTGTCATGATTGAACCGATTAAGGTTGCGCCTCCACATTGAACATAGCCGGGCGAGAAAACCCACGGCCTGTCCCATTGGTCCTGTGCCCATTTCACCCTTAATGGTTCCGTCATGGGACAGGCCGCCAACATCCAAGGGAAATGTTAGTTTCATAGCTCTGTACAGGGAGGGGTGAACAAAAAAGGGGAGCCTCCCAGCACAGAACTGTCTTAAATTGGCCACCTCCTCATCTTTGCAGAAAGACATAGGTGGGTCCATCGCCACACATTCGATGAACCAGGGCCAGCTCTAACAACAGTGAGAACTATTTTGGCCCTGGGGAAATTTGTTGGGTTTTCTATGTCTTTCCCATATAATTTGCGGAAATTCATAAGGGCTTTCAGTTCTTTATGCCTTTTGGCCAGCTCTAATGCTTTATCCGCTTGAACTTCCGATACTTTGCACACATCTTTCCCTTTGCTGTAGCTTGTGCGAGGTTTCCTTTTTTTGTCGTACTTTTCTGAGTCAGAAGACGACGAGGGACTTCTTTGACGTTTCTCCTTCTTTTTTGGAGAAGATTTAGGTGTTTGGCAAGAGGAGGGAGTGGGTGTGGACATAGGAGTGTTAAAAGTAGGACCCCTTTTCGAGGCACTCCTTAGGACGGTCAATTTAGATGGAGTGGGGTTTAGCGACCTAGTCATTGGTGGTGGCGCCATGATTTTTTGGTGGATGGACTGGACGGGACTGAGGATGAAGGACATTTAGACCTCCCGGAATTGGTTTTAACCTGCCTGTCTTTCTGAAGCTGCTCTTTTAGTTTTCTTAATTGCTCGATTTTTTGCCAGGAAGGCTCATTCAGCTTTTGAATGTCGGAAGCTGTTTCAGCATAAGACGCTGGGGCGTCACCCTCAGAGCTGATGGAGGGAAAGGGGCTGTAGGTGTCTTTCGTCCTTGGGTCTTCGGGGGACTGAGGCCCTGCTGTTCGGACCTTCCCTCTGCCCCTAGCAACGACTTGCCACTCCCCTTCATCCTTCTCCTGAGCTACATTTGCGGAAGGCGTTGGAGTCTGGGAGAGTGGGGGATTTGCCCCAACCGGAGGTTTGACCACACTGGTCCGAGCCGCTGCTAGGCCCATTACAGGCGCTGCGGATTTTACATTTTCGGGCAGAGGGGTATTTTGGTCGCCAGTGGCCAGAAGTCCAGAGGCTTTCATCCCTGTGCAGAAAGAGACGAGGTGACCAGTCTCGCCACACTTCCAGCATTTTGGTTTTCTACCAGTCACAATGACCGGTATCTTCCGGCCACAAAAGTCCAAAGAGTTGGGGATGGAGTCGAAGGCTTCCTTATCGATCATAATATCAAAACTCCATCCCCTGTTCAGATTGTCAGAGGAGGCCCACAGGATTTGGCCATATCGGCAGAAATAGGCGGCCAAATGTTCCCCGACAATCTGAGGAGGAACCTCGTATACTGATACACTGGTCTTTTGGCGTCCTTCGTATTCTGTTCGCAATATTAGATCTTTTGTAATCAATTCCTTACACGCCATCTCCAGGCAGTCTTCTGCCGTGGGTAACAGCACGTCCCACATGAAGTATCTGGTGCCCTTAATTACACGTTGGGATTTGATCCCCAAGGACAGCAGTGATCGGATGACTGTGTCTTTTGTAGAATGACAAATTTTGCATGTCCGCTTGTCGACTACAAAGACTGACACCATTTTATGTTCGAACCTTTGTAATTCTGTGGGGTCAGCCAAAAGCCCGTCCTCTTTCAAAAGGTGTTCATAACCTTTGGCCTTCTCCAAGAACTCCGCTAGGTTAATTATACAACTTGGCGGGGACTTCCAGCATGAGGGTAATTCCCCAGCCGTCTTCTGGTCAGATGCTTCTTGCACATTTTCCTTCGTCGTTTTTGTAGCAGGGCTACTCTTCTCATTTCTTTGGTCGTTATGTTTGGGGTTTTTATTATTTTTCTTTTTATCAGCTGGGTCTGCTTTGGAAGAAGACCCAAACAGGTCTCTTTTCACTGACCAACATCCGTCGGCCATTTTGGCCCTTTACTACTACACTAATATAATTTATTTTTATTTTTCCCACTAAAAATAGTAATGGGAAGGGGAGGGGGTAAGGAATGGGGAACTGTTGTTAAATACAAAATGGATTGCTGTAGCAAAGTTCAAAAAATTAACAGCGGCAAATAAAGCAAAAATACAAACAATGTGGGGGGGGGGGGCACAAATATATAAGTCCAAATATAGAATACAAAAATAAGACTTTTAGCCCGAGGGCTTTAAATAAACCGTCCAAAGACAAAACAGGAAATTACAAGCTCACAAACAAGTATGAAATTATAAATTTAGGTAAAAAACTGACGTATCGCCCGAAAGCGAGAATAAAATTAAATAATTTTTTCACACGCAAGAAATAAAGTCAGTCAAAGGATTAATCTTTTGCTTTGGCCGAAAAGAAAGTGCTTAATTTATACAAACAGAAATTCAAGTACGTCAAAATATTACAGTCTAATGTTTAACGACACACACACAAAAAAAGGAAAGACAATTAACAGTTATACCAAAACGAAAAATTAACGGTCAATCAAGAGTCAAACAAGAATACAGTAAAAATTAAAAAGGGAAAAAGGACTGAAAAAAATAAGCGGTTAACAAAATAAATAAAGTCGGCCTAGGACCGAGAAAAGAAAATCAAACGGGAAAAATAAATAAAAATAAAACAGTCAACTGGTTCTGTTTTTTTTTTCTTTTTTCCTTTGAACAAACGTTCACTCTTTTTTTTTCCGTATGTGTTCAAGAACAATTAAACAAAAAAGAAAAAAGGGGTCAAAAATAAAACGTAAGACTTTATGAAAGAAAAAAATAATATGGCGGCCGAAGCCGACCAAATAAAAAATAAAAATAAAAAAACTGAAACGAAAAACGAAAATTAAACAACCAAATATCAAATAATATATAAAACAAAAGAAAAAATTCAAACTTAAGGCAAAATGTGGTTCTGTTTTTGGCACTCAGGTAAGTTCAATGTAGGTCTTGGCTGAAAAAAAAATACAACACGGTCAGACGCGGCCAAAAAATAACGAACAGCCAGTCACTAACACAAGTGACTCTCTACGACATTGTTTATTTTTGTAAAAAATTACAAAAAATGCGACACAAGGCCAAAATAGTGGGGATGGGGAAGGCTGGTCTTCATCTGTCTTACATTAACTTAGCTAGACTCACTCACTGACCCAAGCAGACAGTATAATATCCCTTGCACCAAAACATCACAATCTTATGTACCATTCTTACTACAAGCACCATAATGCCTCAATACACTTTATGAAAGTCTAACTAAACCCATATGTACAATTTGTCTGTGGGGGGGTGGGGGAAATAACACTTAAAATTGCTAACCCCAATGATTTTTATACAATGAATGAAAATATATACAAAAACTAAACAAAATTGATGTTAGTATTAAACCCCCCACAATCTCTAGCCGTGACAGAAACATCAGTTAGCTGGGCGAAATTCTAGCGGGGCTGGCAGATCTCAAACAGTCATACACACAAACACGCACACACACACACACACACAAACACAATAACAAGTACGAAAATAAACACACTCGAAACAAAAAATGCCCCGCATCTACCAGGGAACTGATATCTCTAGTCACCTAAAAGCGGGGAAGGGCTGGGGAATTAAACCAAAAAAGAGAGGACACAAAATAATAAAAAGTGGGGCTGATGACCATGCATATCCTAGCTAAGTTAAACCATCATTAAAACATAAAAAGAAAAATAAAAATTAACTAAACTATCCTACTTTCGGGAGGGGTTGAAAATGTTAAGTCCAGGATCCCCAATATCCTGATGCCTAACCGTCATCAAAATGCCACTCCAAATCAGCTCCTTTCACTCGACAGATTCGCGCAAGATTTACCCACCTTTTGCCAAATTCTGATGGAGGGAGTCGTCGCCTTTCCGTCCTGATTTTGACTTTAAGCTGATGCTTAAAGAACAAAATCAGTTGGGAAGAGGAAAACTTCTCGTCCCCATAGAATTCCTTCTGTCGCGTCGACCATATCACGACTCTCATAACACCTAGTAAGCATACGAACACATAATGCTCAGCCCTAGTCAATGACGGCACCACATTGCTACAAACAGAAGTGACTTCCAGGACAAAGAACTTTCCACGCAGCATACGAACCATGAAGTCTTCAAGCCACTTACACAACGGTACTACGACACTGCAATGAAAGAAGGCGTGAGACAAAGTCTCGACCATCGACCCACCGCAGCGAACGCAGTTTGGCGAAACAACCAAACTTTAAGCTTCTTGCCCACCCAGACAGCCTTTCGTATCACCAGCCAGGTGAGGGATGCCTCGTTGTTTGTGAGGCATTTCAACTCGGGCGCCCAAGGCCATATGGAGCGCGCCTCCTGCTTTGTCAAACCGAACTCGTCAATCAGATCATCCCGAATGGCCCCCCTCACTAGCACCCGATATAATGCCCGAAGGGACAACGCCTGGACGCCAGAGAGGCCATCTGTCGCCCGTAAGAGAAAACTGAGTGCTCGCCGGCATTCACGATAGAAGGAGCATTCGCCTCGAGGTAAACGGCCGGCCTCTTCCTCACATGAATGCACACTTCTTAGGGATGGGAAGCTTTTGCGGGCATCTTCCTTCCAGAATTCACCATTCTCATCCACTTGCGAACACATTCGGTCTAGGAAGGCAATGCAAAGCGTATGTTGACGAATCTCAACACTTGGCATTCCCAGACCGCCCTCAGAAGGATGGAGGCTACAGATCTCGTGACACACCTTAGGAGCCTTGCCTTCTCCCCAGAGGAAGGAGAACAAGACCCTGACTAATGTCATTAATATGGCATACGGGAGTGGAAGCACAGAGAGTCGGTAAAGGAGAATCGGGTAGATGTGTGAAACACATACTTCCGCCCTCCCCTTTAAGGAAAGATTCCTCAGAGACCACAGACGAACTGCAGCCTCTGCCTTCTCTTGTACCTCCGACCAATTCATTTCCAACTGGAGATCAGGACCGAACCAGGCGCCGAGAATCTTGACTGGCCCGTCTGTCCAGTGGAAAGGCCCGGGAAGAGAAACTCCCTTTCACATGCCCAACCGCAAGCCAACAGACTTATCGCGGTTGATCTTGGCCCCTGTCACCGTTTCATACCCTCTGATTTCCTTGCTGACTTCGTCAATCTCGGCTCTGCTCGACACAAGAGCCGAAATGTTGTCAGCATAGGCAGAATACCTGGCCGAGGTGGTAGCACCAGGTAATGCAATCCCGCGAAGGACCGGATTCGCCTTTAACTTGCGAAGAAAAGGCTCCAACGCAAGAACGTAGAGCAAAGGCGAGAGCGGACAACCTTGACGAATAGAGCGAGTCAATAGAAAAGGTTCCGATTGTACTCCATTCACTTCCACCAGCGCATCGGGGGACGCATACAGAAGTCGGATCCAGGAGCGAAAATTTGGCCTGAAACCGGCAGCGGAAAGGACAGACTCCAGAAAACGATGGTCAACCCTATCGAATGCCTTGGACTGATCTAAATTGATCAGCGCGGCTTCCGTGTCGACTTTCTCAATGATCAAGCGTACCAAATGAAGGTTGTCCTGAATAGTCCTACCCTTCACAGCACAGGACTGCTCGGGGCCAAAAGTGACTCTCTACGACTCTCTTGTAGAGAATCCACCATTGCTATATATAGCAATGGGAACAGTCCATTTGTAGTCAAATAGGAGCGGCGCCCTAACATTTTATTTCATACTTTTATTTTATTTTGTTTTTTTATTTTATTTCGTAGTTTTTATTTTATTTTGTATTTTTATTTTATTTAGTGTTTTTTTAAATTTTATTTCATATTTTTATTTAATCCCTACAAATACATGACATACTTTAAAGAATCGAGTATAGAGTTGATGAATATAAATAAATGAAAGGTCTGTGCACTTTGTAAATTAAGTATTGAAAAAATGCATTTAGCTGGAGCCAAATAAGCAGCTCAGTTATATGTACAGCCAAAGCAATATAGAAAATATGTGTCCAAGTTATTTTCATCCTTTAATCTATTTTTACCTCTCATTTAATAAAATTTAATAAAAACTATTTCATTATAGTTAAAAATATAAAATAATGATATTTTTACATTTTTAAAACTGTAGATGAGCATTTTAAAAGTTCACTTAACACTAGTTTTAATTGATGTATATAATACCAATAGTAATGTTACCTTTTATGTAGAAATAAACTTGCAGATTAAGTCACTTTTTTCTTTAAATATTATTAATTTATCTGTATATACAATATCCTGTTAAAATTATTCCTGCTTTTTCTTTATAAGAGGGAAGATGCACTATTACCATGATTTTTATGCTCATTATTTTCTGTGATAGCCCCAATGGTGATAAAATAACTACAGATTATTATTTAAAAATTGTTTGCAAGATAAAACCAATTATATAATACTCAGCGTATACACAAGATAATACTCTAATCTAGAAAAGGATTTAACTTAAATATTGAATCAAATTCATCAGGTTCTCAAAATTTAAATTGTTTCTTATTTTGACATCTTGGGAATTGTATTGAGAATGGTAAATTTAGGAAACCAGCTGATCATTCTCCAGAAAATTGATTCCCACCACATTTTTTTAAAACTCTTTTCATGTTTTACTTTTCAGTTAAAAATCAAGAGAAAATACGAGAATTGAATGGAATTCATATTCTGTTTGATTTGCTTAAAATGTTCACTACAGCAACAGTGGAAAATATAGAATTTCTTAAAATGGCTATTACAGTAACTTCTACTTTGGATTCTTGCCTTTTGGACAATGGTGAGGATAATAATACTTCTACAATATGATTTTCTGAAATGTTATAATTTGCATTTAGCTTTATATATTTTTTGTAAAATGACAATCTTTTATTTTTGTAAAATTTCTAAAGAGTTGCTCTTCATCTAAAAAATTTTAATTGTTTCCTGAAAAGTAAAGTGTTCTTTTTCTTTTTAGCTTGAATTGTTTTTTAAGTCTTTTTATTTAATGTTTTGACTGCCTACTTTGATCTCACCCCTTGCTTTGCTAATGTTGTTGTTTTCTTTCCACATTTTCTAATGTTCCAGTTTCCTCTCTTCAGTCTTGTCAATTGTAGACTTTTTTGATTCCTTCTTTAGAAGGAATATTGTAAACATGGCTTTTAAAGAATATTATGTCAAGATAATACTTTTATAATAGGATTCTACAATCAAGTAGCCACATAGATAAAGAAAAAGATAGAAAAGAAGTAAAATTTATGATAGAGCTTGTGAATTAACTCCACATTAATTTATTTACAAATACAAAAGCAGCTCAACAGCTAAAGCAGACTGTGTTTCAGAGCAGAAACAGTGACTTTGTTTGGTATTTGATTAAGTCATCTGTTAATGTGATCTGATAAGGAATTCTGGAATTAGAATCATAAACAAAAGGATTCACAACAGTTGTCTTTGTCTTTTTAGACAAAGATATAACAGTTTTTTTTTGCTTTTTAGAAAAATATAATAACCCTCATTGGGGACTTGAGTAGTTGTCAGTCATATTTCAAGGGACTCTCTGTTTGTTGGGTCTGTTGTTTCAAATCCATATTAGTCATCAAGATGTAAAAGTCACTGTTGACACTTTTTTCATCTATTGTAGCTTGCAGGATATGATTGACAGGTGGCAAATGCAGGAGGCAAATGCCTGATATACTATATAGACTGCCACATACTTTATTTTCTCACAAATTTGCTTAAAACAAGCATTAGAAATAAATACCTTCCTTTTTATGATCTATGAAATTTAAAGATATTTTGGAAATGCATTTGAAACATTTTTATGATCTCATTTTCAGCAAAATTTAATCCAGATGAATTTGGTATTTTGCAGTTTATATATATATATGGGATTTCCTAACAGACATTGGGATGCCTCTCATTGACTTTGATCATCCCTTTCTTACTGCAATAGATTAAGTACTACATGAGTACTATTAGATGTTCATTGTAGTGTAGTGGATATCAACTCGAAATGAGAAATCAGAGAGCTGAGTTTGAATTTCAGTTGAATTCATTCCATTCATTTACATGCAAATACCCTTTGGAAAAGTATTAATATTTCTCTTCTCCCTCCAGCTATGGGTGAAATAGCAGAACAGACTGGATTCTGTAGTCTTGGTTGGCAACCAGTCTACTGAAGAAAGTAATGGCAATCTACTGCAGGAAAATCATCTGCCCAGTCAGTCATGTCTCTTTCAAAACATGATCTTCCAAGCATGTATTACGTATAGCACTTAAATGACAGATTACATGAGAAGTGGAATTTTGGAATTGACCATCATGTTTTCTTAGATCAAATTCCAGCCACAAAGAGCCAAGAACCTTTTTGGCAATTGCAAAAAGGCAAACACAAAGTAATCCAGCTCTAGGCTTTATAAAGAAAAGTGAGGGTCCTTAAATTTGTTGGGTTCTGTAAGACAATTTTAATAATTAAAGTTCAAAGCTTCATTTGAATAGATTTTTATTAATAATATCTACTTAACAATGGAGACAGAAAATTATATCTTACGTAATTTAAGTTTAAATTACTATCTTTGTTTTAAAATTCAAAGATACTAATATTATATAAACAAATCTAAAGCTTTTCTTAAAAGCTTAATTTTAAGCACTTATACTGTATCTTCCATTATGAAAAATAACCCATTATCAGTTATGAAGAATAAAACCACCTCAAGAAAATTGTATTTGTTAAATCTTCTTCCTGTGCCATGTCTCTACAGGGTGTAGGCAATCATAGACTTTCACTTGCCCCTGTCCCTTATCGTTCTTAATATTTTTCCTTTTGGTATCTCTCCCAAATGTTACTCCACCATCCATTTACTTAAGCCCATCAAATATGTCTAGCACTGCTTTCCCTTGTCTCTCTTTCCCATTCTGTTAATATTAGATTTTCCAAACACTCCTTCCTCATTATGTGTCCCAGGAATATCAGCTATCTCTGTATGGTGTTAAGTATAAGTTTTCTTCTCATTTGCTTCTTCTCAGGTATTTAAATTTCTTTACATGTTTTATTTTAGTTTCCCTGACCTGTAGTTAGCATTTTGGGTTCTCTTTTTGCTGATGACAATTCATTCAGTTTTCTTAAAGTTTATGCTCAATCCTTTCTTTTCACTTTCTCTTACTTCTGTAGGAAGTCTTGCATTTTTCTTTCTGTGTCTGCTATCAGCACTGTGTCATTTGAATATCTTATATTGCTGAGATTGTGGCTGCCAATGATGAATCCTTTATCTCTCTCAGAATTGTTTCAATGTACAAATTGAATAGATCCTATGAGAAAACACATCTTTGTCTTACACTCTTTTCTATTTTTGTACACCTGCTGAATTCACTTCCTGTCTGTATGTATGCAAGCAGTTTGCTGCTAATATATCCTAATGTCTTTCCTGAGAATGTTTAGGTTACCAAGCATCTTAAACAAATCTTTGTGGCATACTTTATCAAATGCCTTTGTGTAGTCTACAAAGCACAGATGCAGGTCCTTCTGCATTTGTATTACTCTTTCATATAGCATTCTGAGCATGACTATCATGTTCCTTGTTCTGGTGTCTTTAACAAATCTTCACTGTTCTTGTCCTATCTCTGAACCAAGTTTGCTGCATTCTTTCTTCATCAGAATCCAGATGATGTGTTTTTTATTTCACTCATTAAACTAATTTTCAGTGAAGTTCACATTCCTTTGCACTTGTCTTATTAGGTAGTGCAATGAAATTGATCTGCTTAGGTCAGTATATCGCAACTGTTGTAGATTTTGTTTATTTTTTCTGTGATCCTGTCAATGCCAAAGCCGTCTAAGGTTGTCGGCCTCTATATTACAATACCATCTGGTCCTGCTACTTTATTTCTGTTCAATTTGGCCAGAGCAGCTTCCACTTCAGTTTTTAATATTTGTGGTTTGTTGGTATTTCTCTGTATTGCCAGTTGCTCTCTTTTATCATGGAAAAGATCTATATATTTGTCACATTGCTAAAGTATTTTTTCTTTCTCTAATATACTTTGATTTTATACATCCTTTTGATGAGCATGTCTTTTGTCCTGTTATTTCTTTTTTTATGCATATCTTCTTTATTTGACATGATAATCTCTATGTATTTGTTGTTGAGCCATCTTTCTTTAGTTTGTTTCTTTATTTTCTTGTGTAGTTTCCTGTATTATGTTCCATGTCTTGGCATTGTTTTTTGTCTTTTTTGCTTCATGTTAAGAATAGCACTCTGAAATAATTTCACTTTTTAATCTTCACAATCGGGGTGTTCTTGTATTGATTCTACTAATTAAAAAAAAAAAACTTAATGTACACGTTGAAACACATGCACATAGTAGAGATGGGAGACATTTTACACATGTATGTTTTCAGACATTGTGTCATCCCCCCAACCGATGCTATCAAGGAGTCTCTAACTTAAACGTAAAAATTACTCACTATGGGGTTCGTAAAAACATGTATGTATATATACTTTTTGTCCCTTCCCTATAAAGTATATAGACAGATTTCAACTTTTCTCTTTATAAGCTGTACATTTGTCAAAAATTACAAGATATGGGTTAAAAGAAGGATTGAACATTTTAGGAATATATTGCCAATGAGAATCAGATAAAAAAATAGAAAATAAAAATAATCTCAATTCCTATTTGTAAGAAAATGACAGTATTTGAATATATGAAATTTGGAATCAACTCACCACTTAATCGATCAACCTGCCAACCCACCTTGCCAGGCAGTTTAGCTTCAACATCTCAGCATCACATGACCACAAACTCATCAACACCTTACAGGTGTCAATTTCAGTCATATGTCAAACCCACTAATGACACTATGCTTAGCTTCACTAATTCAGACCTATCCTTACTACTTCAGATCTATCCTCTGATACTGACTAAGACCTTGACCAACAAGCCAAAATACCAGTCAAAACCCAGCTCTACCAACAACACCCTTACACTTAACCACTCTCCTTATCAACTGCCACTGAAGAACCACATATGAACAATTTTGTCACTTTTCAAACAATTAAGAATATTTGACAAATACACATTGTGTGTGTAAAGTTTAGTTATTGTTTGCTGCTCCTTTCCTTTGCAACCAGACACTCATTATAGAAACATTATTAAGGAGTGAGAACAATAGAAGAGTAATCAGGAAAACACTAGATAATAGTTGACATTGTATTTTTGAAGATCAAAGTTGGCTGGAAAGCCTGGAAACAGAAGAGAGTTTCACAAGCAAGAAATAAAAACTGCTAGCAGTTAGCATAAAATTTACAATTACATCTAACCACTTCAGCTTATAATACCTTGTTGCCAATCTAGTACAACTCTTAAATTTATAAAATCTAGGTACAAAGTGAAGAGTGAAGAGCTCATCTGAACAATTACCATGAAAGTATTTATAGAAAAGGCACATGGAAGCAACTTTTTGGTGGTGGGAAAATGACTGAAGCCGAAACATCAGAACCAGTAATATTGCTGATTCTTCTTTTGATTTTATCAAGAATATTTAAATATATAGCTGGAGCACCAGACCATATAGGGCAGCAAGCATAGACAAATGATAGACTTAAAGATATACAGGATAAATTCTGGAGAGTATAATTGTCTAGCACAACACAGTGGACTGATTTTCTTAGCAGCTGACCTGACAATGAATTCAATATAGTCTTTCCACTTCATATCAGCCAAGAAGGTGCAATGAGTTACTCTTTTAGATGTTATCATCAGCCATGCTGATGAAAATGTTTTGTTATAGAGGTGTTAAAATTAACAAACCATTTTTTGCTTCAGTTAAAAGGAGACTGTTCATCATTTTTGAGATCAGCTGCCAATTTGACCTTATTGAACTGATCAGACTTACAATTGAGACAGGAGTAAATGGTTGTCATCAGCATAGATATTGGGTTGAGAGCAGATGCTAGCAAGAAGGTTGTTAATTAAAATTAAAAACAAAGTAGGACCAAGGATAGCACCCTTAGGAACACCTGCATTAGTGCAAAAGGATCTAGAAGATTGGCCATTCAGAATAACTTTCACCATTTGATAAGGAAACTAAATCAGTTCAAAAATTTGTCTGGAGATGCCATAACTTTTCAACTTCTGAAGAAGACATACTAGTCCAAACCTTGTCAAAGTAACAGCTCATTCTTATCAAAAGCATCATCTAAAGCTGCAATAATCATTAATACATCTGCAGTTGACCTAGAGAAATGAAAGCCATATTACTTGTCTTATAGAAAGCTCTTTGTGTGATGCTTAACTAATTCATCATTGATTAAGGCCTATAGTAGTTGTGCAAGGTTTGTAGAAGATTTAATAGGCTGATAGTTGGAAGGGTCAGATAGTTCACTTGAGTTCTTTAAGACTAGAAAAACAGATGAGAATTTCTAACAAACAGGAAAGCAAGAGGCAGTCAGACATTTATTGTACAATTTATATAAAACATGAGCCAGTTTGGGAATACATTTCTTCAGGACTATTACAAGGATACCATCAGGACCACATGCTTTCTTGGGATCCAGATTAGAGAAAGTAAAAATATTTTTTAACGTAGGACATTTCCTTGTATTTATGTCTTACTGGTGTTATGTACATTGAATTAAAATGTGTTTCCCCATGGCTTGGCACATTGTACATGTTGGTTGATTTTCATTCTTGAGCAAGCATGAATGAGTGAGATATATGGGGTTGATGTGTTGCTGAGCCAAAATTACTTTAGCCTTTCTTCTATTTCTATATACCTTCCTCTATTCTCCTAATACCAGTTTGATTTTACAAAACTTATTTTTGTTGCCACTTTCTCTGCCTATACCACTTTTAAGGTCTGAGAAAGAGATCCTAAAATTATCAAAGATTTCATTTTGATCAGATTTGCTGCAAAGTTTGCCTTGTCATTTCCTTTTATTCCTATATGGCTTGGAATCCATCATAGCACTATTTATTTATGGCTGGATAATGACTCCAGCTTGTACAGCAATTTTACCAGCACCGTGTTAGTCTTTTTATTCCTATTAATACTGATAAGAGTTAGAAAATATTACATATTTTATTTTTTTCTAGAGATGAAATGAAGTGTTCAGTTGATGACACAAATATCTGCTTTGAAAATTGAAGTTTCTCTTGGCAGATGTTTCTTTTTTATTTTCTTGTGATGCATCCTGTTTCAATTTTGTATTTTCATCCACCTGTGAAGATGTATGAGTGTGTGGGATAATTAATTTTGATTTTTTTCTAATTTCTATTGGAATATAAGTAGATATGTACTTGTTTATAACATTTGCAGAGTTTCTGGTATGGTCCAACAGCATATATTTGTTATGATTTTATTATGGATTCTAAACAGGTATTTCTGCTTCTTAAATGATGAATTCCATTCAGAGTCAAAAGGTTTTTATGGCTTTCTCTCTTTGTTTGAAAAGGTTTGTGTATTTTGAATCAAATGTGTCTTTGTATGTAGTATACATAGGGATTATTTTTACTTTCATATAGTTTGTAGAGTTAGTGTAGATTTGTTTGCTTTTACATGGTGTAATTTTTTTTTTTAATCATCTCACCCCAAGCAAGGCATTCCACTGCCACTATTGTGCATGGGGCTACATAGGGGAAGGTAAAGACAAGGAGTGGTTAGACATAGGGAATGTCAGGAGGAAGGTGACAGATGAGTAAGGATACAGAGGATGAGGGTTGGGCAGATGGGAAGAGTGTTTGATAGAATGGGAGCAGGTTAGTGTGTTAGGAGGTGTCTATTGACCTTACATTTAAACTCCTGGAGATTGTAGCCGTCGGGGAAGCAATCGTGTGGAAGAGAATTCCACAGTTGGGAAGTGCGAGGAAAGAAACTGTTGGAGTAGAAGTTACGGCTGCATTTTATCGGTTTCACTGTAAAAGGGTGGGATCTAGTTGCTAATCTAGTATCTCGTTCAAATTCGTATTTAGGGGGCACCAGTGATCTAAGTTCATCGGAGCAGAAGCCGTGAAAGTATTTATAGAAGAGACACAAGGAAGCCACGTCGCGCCGGTGGGAGAGAGACTGCAGGCGGTCTGCTAAGTTGGTACCTATCACATTACAGACCCTCCTCTAAACCTTATCGAGAAGCCTGAGGAGAATAGCAGGGGCACCCGACCAGATGTGGCAGCAGTATTCAATGCACGGGTGGATGGTAGATTTATATATGTGCAGGATAGATTTAGACGGAAAAAACTTCCGGGCCCTACACAGAGAACCGACTTCCATAGCAGCAGATTTAGCAATGGATTCGATATAGTCATTCCATTTGAGGTCCGCTGAAAGTGTGAGACCAAGGAGGCGTAGTGTTTTACTCTCTGGGAGGCAAGCCTGGTCCATGCTAATGGGAGGTAGGTGAGATTGTCGATGATGGTTAATTGAGAGTAGCTTCGTTTTAGAAGCATTAAAATTTACTAGCCATTTCTTACCCCAGTCCAATATGGATTGGAGGTCTTTTTCAGTCTCGGCTGCGAGGTTAGCTTTGACACCTACACCAGATTTTTGTAGGAGGCGAGAGTAAACTGTGGTGTCATCGGCATACAAACCTATTTGGGCTCTTATGGAATCAGGGAGATCATTAATGTATATCAGGAAGAGTGTAGGACCTAAGATGGAGCCTTGGGGGACACCTGCGTTTGTATGGTAATTCTGGGAGGCATGTCCGTTTAATACCACCTTCATTGTGCAGTTAGAGAGGAATGACTGGATTAGTTGAAACAAATGTCCAGTTATACCATAGCTCCGCAGTTTACATAGAAGGCCAGCATGCCAAACTCTGTCGAATATATATCCAATGCAATGGTTCGGGCTTCGCCATTCCTGTCGAGTGCCTGGTATATGTACTCGGTGATGGTCGTTAGCATATCAGCAGTAGACCTGGTGAAGTGGAAACATTGCTTGTCCGAGAGGAGCCTGTGTACTGTGAGATGCTGAACCACCTCGGCATTGATAATGGCTTCGAACACTTTGCCAAAGATCGGAAGAAGGCTGATAGGGCGGTAATTTGCAGGGTCAGAGGGTTCTCCAGTGTTTTTAAATATAGGAACTACAGAGGAAGATTTCCAACAGGCAGGAAAGCAGGAAGCAGATAGGCAGAGGTTGTAGAGCTTAGAAAGGACAGAGGAGAGTTCAGGGGGCACATTTCTTTAAGACTATGGTTGGGATTCCGTCACCACCGCTCGCTTTGTGAAGGTCAAGTTTTAAGATTATCTTAGAGACAAGCGAAGGTGTAATGTGGACATCATTCAGTTGTGCCTCAGTTCTAGGTGAGAAGTCGGGTGTAAAAACTCCAGATGAGTCCAGACTTGAATTGTTCGAGAATCTGTGGGCAAAGCATTCAGCCTTAGCTGCTGGGGAGGTGAGGACCTCAAATTTGTTGATTAGCGGGTGTATTGTGGACTTGCTCTTGTTAAGTACTCTTTTACAGAGTCACCAGTAGTCTTTAGCGCCGAATTTAGAGCATGCTATGCATTGCTTCATTCTGGCAGCAAACAACATCTTAGCTTAGTTAAGTATCCTTTTACACTTATTACGAGCTGAAGTGAAAAGGCGCCTGTTTTGGTCCGACGCGTAGTTATGATAGAGTCGGAAGAAATGATTCCGGTGGGCAATGACAGCCGAGTAAGCGGGTGAGAACCATGGAGACAAATGAGATTTAAGCTAGAATTTCCTAGCAGGGATGAAGGCATTGATGCCAGCCTTAACCCAGGCGAAGACCTCGGATGCACATTCTTCAATGGGAAGACTAAAAACGTTGTTCCAAGGGATGTCACAGAGGAAGTCTTGGAATGAATCCCAGTCTGCTCTTTGGTAGCAGTAGGATATTCTACTTGTCTGGGTTTCATGGGTCGGGTGGGAATGGAGTGAATATTGACGGACACTACAGTGTGGTCAGAGTTTCCGAGTGGGCAGAGTTGTCTGGTAGTGCAAGAGTCTGGGATGGAAGTGAAGTAGAGGTCTAGAAGTGAGTCCCTTCCGTTAGGGTGGTCAGAGAAACGCGTGGGGAAATCCACTACTTGCGTAAGGGATTGGGTGATTGAAAAGTTCATGGTGTGGACACCAGCAGATGAAAGAATGATTTGGGGATTCAAAAGATGACACCCTAGATAAGGGAAGGTGTTCGCTGACATAGACACCAAGCCCATGCATATGAACGTTGGAGTCCTTCCTGAAGAGGGTAAGGTAGCCAGGAACGTAGAACTCAGATGAGGGGATAGAAGGGTTAAGATTAGTTTCACATAGGGCTAATATATCAGGTGAGTTATTATGGAGGAATGAATCTACGCTGAGGAAGTTGGTGCGGATGCTTCGTATGTTAGTGAAAGAGATGCAGACAGGTTTAATAATAGGTATATTGTTGCCATTTTATGTTTTTATTTCATGCATGTGCATTGTTTTTATTTTATTTTGTTAACTACATAAAATTGTAGCTCATTTGGGCATTGGTTGTAATAAAAAAGGGCACTCTGATGCCAGAAACTTGGAAAAGACTTGCTGTAATGCTTGGTACTCACACTGGAAGCTCCAATATGAAGATCTCAAAGTGTTTGGATGTCAATCTGAGGATAATGCAGATGATTTGGAAAGAGTTGGATGAGTCTAATGGTGATTATGATGGTACTGCATTTTGAAACACTCACACTGATCATTATGAAAAGAAAGAACTGAATTTGTTGATGCGAGCCTCAGAATCTACATGGAGGCCTACATCAAGTGCCTTGAGGAGGTAATGCTGAGGGATACTGCTTGAAGACCTTACATCTGGCAACAGGACTCTGTGCCATGCCACACAAGCAGGAGAACCCAATCATGGCTGTCAGACAATTGGGTTTTGGAATGAGAGTGAATAGATCTATTCAAATGAAAGTTATTAACAAATTCAAGTAGCATAGCTTTCAGTTTAAGGTCATGTAGAAAACTGTTTGTTGTATTCCAGGTTATTTGTTTTGAAGCTTAATTTGTATTTTTCTGCATTTTGTTATATAGTTTGTGATTGATGTTTACATTATTTTTTTTTATTGAAGAAATTTTTGTGAATGTTTCAGTCAATATGTTTGTTACAGACTTTTTGTCCATTATCATGCAATTATGTATTGAAAGATGCTTTACACATTAATATTTTCCAGCTATTTTCTCATCATATCCCAAACAGTTTTTGGTTTGGTAACTAAATTAACTAAATTGCTGACATCTTCTTACCAATGGTTTTTTTCTTTTTTTACCACTTTTATTCCTTTTAAGGCCTTTGTTCTCTTTAGCTTATGACGTTGCCAGTTGTTGGCTCCTTGTTAAATTTTCAAAGCACTTTTTTACACAGCCTGATGACTTTTTTACATCCATCATAAAACCAGGGTCTATTTCTTCTGTTTGGTGTTGTGTTTTGGTAGATGCATTTCTTTTTTGTGTCTGTTAAGGCTCCTGTAAAACATTCCACCATTTCTATGTTATTTTGAGTTCATTTGCTTCAACATAAATTCTAAAGAAGTTCAATGGAAATTAAATAATAAAAATTTGAAGAAAATTAAATTAATGACTATCCAATAAAACATTTGTTTGAAAAAAATAATCAAAGCATTGATATTTTTTCAGAACATCCTAATACTAATTAGAAAGAAATTTCAAAATCAGTTTATTTAAAAAAAAGAAAAACTTTTAAAATGTTAACAAAAATTATTGTCTAGGATGCTTATTAGGCTAGAATACCTATTTCTGAGATATCAACAATATTAGCGATGATACCAACAGCAGATGTGCATATGCCCAAACACATTTTTCTCTTCTCCCTATTTTTATTGTATGACAGAAAGGCAACTATATAAAATCTAATTTAATCCTATATTTAAACAGCTGGACAATGATGTAATGCATACAGTATTTTCCTACCTACCTGTAGGTCAAACATTTAAATTTTGTACAGGTTTGATAGAATACCAATATACTTGTGTATAAGATGTTAATTTTTAATGGTTTATAAAATTATTTTTTTAGCAGAAATGAAATAGACAAATAGTTAAATATTTAAAACAGGTTACTTAATCCAGTCTGTGATTAGACCTTTGTCATTCTAGATTAAATTCATCTATCTAATCTAAACTTATTTATAAATGGAACTTTGTGTGTGTCTGTGTGTCTGTTACCTATAGACTCCGAAATGGCTGAACCGATTTTCTAGAAAACTTACACAGTTGTACTATAAGCGTCTGTGAGTGTTCTTAGCTAGGTTTTGTGTCGAGGTACCCCTGATAAATATCGAAAATTGATAATCAAAAAAATCAAGTTATAGAAGGATTGGTCCGATTTTAATCAAATTTGATACACATATAGACAAAGACATAAGAAACGTTATTCAGAAGTTTCAAGGTTGCAGTTCTTACAATAGTGCAGAAAATCGATTATATATATAAAAGGCAAGATGTTTGTGTGCGTGTCTGTTTATCTGTCTGTATGTCTGTATTTTTTCAGCCCTTTTATTTTAGTTTTTGCTTTGGGTTTGGCTCTAAGTAGGTATAATTGTAGTTCTTAATCTCAGCCATGATACTATTTATTCAGAGGACTTATTTAGCCTTCAAAATTCAGTTTTATGATGAAAAAAACTTATTTGATATCGATACCAGAAAATCAAAATTTGACTTACATCCATTCATTTTTCTTTCAGTCTACGGTTTCACTTTAACTGGAAACAACTATTGCGTTTTTAGTCTTTCATGCCAACATTCAAAGAATTTGAGCTCCAGGACTATGGATTAGTTTTAAAGCTTTCATTACACCCGAGCAATGCCGGGCTATACTGCTAGTACTATATAATTAAAATATGAATTATTTGAATGGTACAGATTTTACTCATTGGTAGAATGATATTTTTCCACCTTAATTATTTATTGTAACTTTTGTACTCTTGTCTAGAAAATAAATTTGCTTGTTTGCTTTTGGGTTGGGTTGAGTTTGACTATTGAATATTGGTCCTCATGAGTAAGACAATGTTTAAACTTGTTAATCATTGCTATTTGAACCTATTCACATCCTGTAGGAAAAATAAGTATTTTAGTAACATATATTTCTATATTTCTGTGTTTACTCCTTTATACATAAATGTATAAAACTGTAACTAAATACTTTTGAGCTAGTATAATATATATATATATATATATCTTTGATTTGTTGGTCAATGACTTTATGTACTGTTTTTATTACTAAACTTAACACAACACTCAATAAGTCCTGGTCCTAACTAATAAAACAACAACTTTTAGGCAAAATTCAACTTTATTTATAAACATAGTCTCATTCTAAGGTGATACATTGATTCCAATGCTTCTCTAACAATTCGATGCCAAATCTCTTTCCTTGGAGCATTCTTTTGAGGTCTGCAAACAGCTAGTAGTTGCTGGGAGCCAGATCTGGAGAATAAGGTAGATGTAAAAGCAATTTAAAGTGCAATTCATGTAATTTTGCTATTGTTGTGATTGACTTATGACACAGTGTATTTTCTTGGTGAAAGATCACTTTTTTCTTCTTCATTTGTGGCTGTTTTTTTGGGATTTCTTCCTTAAGGGGACCAATAATGCTATATGATATTCACTATTGAGAGTTCTTCCTTTCTCAAGGTAATAAATGAACAAAATACCTTGTGCATCTCAAAATGCAGAGGCTAAATCCTTGCCTGATGATTTCTGCATCTTTGGTTGCTTTGGCCATCTTTCACCTGCTACAGTCCACACAGCTGACTGCTGATTTGACTCCAGTATAGTAGTAAATCCATATTTTATCCATTGTCACATATTTATATAAAAACTTCTTGTTGCATTGAAACATTTGCAAACGCTCTAAATCATCGATGTGTTGTTTTTCTTGACTGACTGTGAGCAAATGTGGCATCCACTTTGAACACAGCTTTCTCATTGACATATGTTCATACAAAATAGGGAATACATTGCCTTCTAATATGTTCAACTCCTCTGCTATCTCACACAATTTCAATTTACGATCGGCCAAAACAAGGTTGTGAAGTTTTTGTGTTTTCTGAGAAAACTGCCGATTTTGTGTGAGCAGAGCATTCAGCATCATTTGTGCCTGTATGACTACGTTTCAAGTCAGCATATCACTTCTTAACCATTGTTTCCAACAGAGCAGAGTCGAAATAACACTTATCAAGCCATTGCTTTGCTTGAATAGTATCTTTTCCCATTAGAAAGCAATGCTTTATCACCATACAGAATTCAGATTTTTCTATTGTTTTGAAAATTTGCAATGGTAGCTTCACTTAAATAACTGTAATTTGTAAACTAATAATCCAGTTGGACCCAAATTTTCTCACATGCCATTTAAAGGTTAGTACTTCATAAAAATGATATTATTATTTTTATTATTGATGCCATCTATATGTCAGGCCTTGGACATAATGAGTGATGTGTTACTACTAGAATTCATGATATTCATAAAATTTCAGATTTTATAATTACCGAAGAAATTTTCTTGGGTTTCAAAAAACTTAATATTTTGTTTTAAGTTACTGAATCAGCCAGTTAAGTTATATATCTATGATACACACTTGGACCGCCATATCTTTTTCGATTTAGCACTCACTTTTTTCTAGATGTAGTGTCCCTTCAAGACATAGGCAATCATAGCCTTCCACATCTCCCTATCCCTTGTAACTCTTAACACCCATTCTCCTGTTACCCCTTCCAAACCCTGCTCTGCCATCCATCTGCTCAAGTTTATCAAGCATGTTACATGTTGCTTTCTTGTCTCTCCTTCCCTCTATCTGTTCCCTGTTTATCAGATTTTCCAAGCCCTTCTTCCTCATTACATGTCCCAGAAACTTTAGCTGTCTTTTCCTATGTTAAATATCAGTTTCCTTTTCATGTTCATACTCTCCAAAACATTGTTGTTGCTCACATGTTTGGTCCATGTATTCTCAGCAGCTTTCAGTAGAACCATATTTCAGTTGCTTCCAGTTTTCCCCTCATATTTCATGAGATTGTCCAACATTCGCTGCCATATTGAAGGACAGACATTCTATCACAATCCAATACTCTTTTCTTTGTTTCCTTGGCCATGCCAGTATGCCTTTGGATCTCAGTGTCACACTTACTGTCCTCTGTTAGGATACTTCCCTGGTATTTACATTTCTGTACCTGCTTGATTCTGCTGTATTCCTGGTTTGTAATTGGCATTTTGGGATCCTCATTTTACTGATGACCATGCATTCAGTTTTCTTGTAGTTAACTACTTCCTGTAGGAGGTCTTCCATGTTAGCTATCAGCACTGTATCATCAGCATATTTTATGTTCAGATTTTGGCTGCTAATGACAAATCCTGGGAGGATTTCTAAAGATTTTAGAATTGTCACGCTCTATAGGTTGAATAGATCTGGTGAGAAGACACACATGCTTGTCTTACACCTCCTTCTATCTTTGTATATCTGCTGAACATGTTTTCTGTCTGTATGCAGGCAGTTTTCTCCCATTACAGGTTCTTGATTACTCTAAGGTCTTTCCTGAATATGTCAAGGTTGTTGATCATCTCTATCAAGTTTTTGTGGTGTACTTTGTCAAATATCTTTACATAGTCTATGAAAAACAGGCGCATGTCTTTTTGCATTTGTATTGCTCTTTCTGATAACATTCTACACATAAATATCATGTTCATGGTTCCAGTGTCCTTGATGAAACACACTGTTCACATCCTTTCTCTGGCCTGGTTATGCTGTGCACTCTATTCATCAAAATTCAGATGATGAGTTTTGTTATGTGATTGTTAAGCTGATTGTTTGGTGGAGTTTACATTGATTTGCACCTGGCTTCTTCGGAAAACTCGATCTGGCTTCTATGAAAATTGATCTACTTAAGTCTTCCAGTATATTGCCACTGTTGTAGATTTTATTTATTATTTCTTTAATTTTGTCTACTCCGAAATCTTCTAAGGTTGCCAGCATCTCTATTATCATGCTGTCTGGTTCTGCTGCTTTGTTTCTATTCAGTTTGGACAGTGCAGCTTTCATTTTTGGATTTTAATATTTCTGGCTCATCAGTATTTCTGTGTGTTGTCAGTTGTTCTCTCTTGTAAATAGATCTCCTATATATTCTTCCCATCACTGAAATATTTTCTTATGACTGACTGGCAGAAGATTTTCCAACAGTAGGTTGCCATTTTCATTCTGTGGTAAACTGGTTGCCAATCAAAGCTGTAGAACCCAATCTGTCCTGCTACTAAAGCCATAGTTGGTGGAAGAAGAGCTGGATTCATACCTTCCCCAAGGGTATTTGCATGCAAGTGAATGTAATGAATTTGACAGGAATTCGAACTTGGCTCTCCAATTTCTAATTCTGAACTGATGTCCATTATACCACAAGACACTTAAGTTCTTAAAATGCATATGATTGATTGTTTTGCTTTTGTTTTTTACAGCTTATCAATCTTTTTAAAATTATTTAAAGGCAAAAAATATTTTTAGATTATACAAAGTTTTGGGAGATAATGATTTACTGATACAAGCCCTACTAATTAATTCATAGCTGGGAGTAGAAGAGGTGGATTCATACTTTTTCAAGGGTATTTGTGTGTAAGAGAATATAACAATCCCCAACTGAAATTGGAATTCAACTCTCTGATTTCAGATTTTAAGCTGTTATCCATGATGCTACTTGTACATTCAAACTTACAGCACTTGCAATTCCCAAATTGTCATCCCTCTATATGCTAACCAGGCTCAGTGTTGCTTTACTTTGGTTTTTGTATGACAGTCTGTGTTTCAATGTGATATAACCATAATCCAAATGCCTTTGCACACACACAGATCTGTGCACAATGTGTATACCATGACTTTCATCAGTACTCATTAAAATAAAGAATATTACAAATTTTGGCACATTTTTATATTTATTGTTGATTAAAATCAAGTTGTTAGTTGAAGATCTTTGAAGCTGAATTTGCTTATATCTATACATATACTCAAAATAATTTAGTTTATTAAAACAGAGTTATTATTATGAGTAATTTTTTAACCTGTTTTTTGTGTGCTACCATTGACTTTCTCCACTAAAAAAAATATTTTCCATTCGTTATTCATTAAAAATTCCAATTCAATGTGTATGTATAATTATTAATAAAATCAGTATTTAAATACTTAAATAAGAACAAAGTTTTATGTACAGAGTTTTTTTCCTTTAATCTCATTTATCCATTTTAATTTCCTCCTCTCTGACAAATCTATAAAATACTTTTTCTACTTAAGTATTTTATTTCCCTTTTACTGTGGTAACAAAGAAGAAAACCAAATCTTAACTCAAAATAGAATTTGTGTTCACTGTACTATCTGTTGAAGAAAATCAAAATCAAGATCAGGTAGGCCTTGAAATATGGAATTTCCTTACCCATTTTGACCAATCATAATCTTTTGCAATTGACTTCTTCATTGCTTGCAAATAATTTATGGCATACCATCCGTGCCCTGGTAAAATAGTGGATATATTTTTGCTGTGCTAATCAGAGAGCTGTCAGAATGTGTGATGTGTGCCTTTGTATTGGGATTGCTGAACCATATCAGGTAGCTCCTTTGAACATCATCCAGAATGGATGATATGACAGCTGCTAACCAGAGCACATCATGACTGAGGAAGATAAGTCTGAGGAGCCAGTCACTGTTACTTAGGCAATGAAAAACCCCAGCGGCCCACTTCAACAACCAGTTGTCTTAACAGTTTTCAACTGTTACAGATGCTCTTGACATAAGCATTTTGCCAAGAACTGTCAGCATCATTGGTGACAGGTGCACAACTTTAGGTACAAAAGGCACACATTGGTGGATGATGCTTTCAATGCCATAAAGTTGGCCACATTGCATCAAAGTACTTAAAGATTTATTTTGTCTACTCACAAGTAATAAAAGATGTACTATGTATGATTGAAGGGCCTATTGATGGAGTGAAATGTACTGACCTGGTAGATTCAAGTTGTTCTTGTTTGCTTATAAATCATTTGATTTATTGAGTAAACAATCTGCTGATGAGGGAAAAAATTATGTGGAGCCATGGAGATGGAAGTATAAAGCTGTGTGTGGACAATGGTTAGCCAGTCAAATCCAACGTATTATTTTTTGATAGTGAGTTATTTGTATTTGACATATTCTTTAGTATAGACATAACCAAAAAGTTAGGTAGAGGTGCATGTTACCAAACTGGGCAAAATTTGCTTTCGTAATTTTCCTATTTGTGCAGCCATTAGGATCAGAGAGCCTGATTTTAGCATGGAGTTCAACCAAAGCAGCAAAGTATAGATGGCAGGATACCATCCAGCTATTTCCATAAAGAAATAGTTAAATGGTAACCCACCAAAGAAACTAGTCTCTGTTGATTTTGTGTCTCAGAAGTGAATACCATTGTGAATTACTCGACTAAATGGATAACAGGTGGCTAGTTCCTTACTCTCAGTAAGATCTTGTTCCTCTGGAAGATTTAATCCTACTAATCACTGAAGTGCAAAAAAGTCAAAGGAAAGGTGTGCTCAATGTTAATTTAAATTGAGAGTTAAATGGACATGTTGATATATAAACAGCTAATGTTGATGTGTTTGCACAGAAATTTTAAAATGGTAGTGGATGGAGGTAATATGTCTTTACTAGGAAGTATATTACAAATATTATAAATACATGTTCACTGATCACATGGCCTTTTAAAACTATAATCTTCAAGTCGTGAAGATACTGTCTGATATGGTGTTTGATGTTGGGTCAACAATATCTTTTGCAATTGAGTTTCTCAATCCTTATGGTAGCATCATAGAGAATGCATGCTGGTTACATCCAGAATACAATGTTCAATGCATAAACATGGCCGATTTAGATACCATCTTGAAAGGTATTAACATGGTACTTTGAAAACCTGATTATTGCACCTATTTACAGATTGTACATGTATTTATGAATAAGTTTCTGAAACTCATTGGAAAGGCCAAGACACTTACAAAGACTGCAAGCAAAATGATCATTTGAAAAAGGTCAACACACTAGAAAAAACTGGTAGATGAGTATAACTTATCACTGGTGTGATCAAATTAGAACCGGGCAGAGAAGCTGTCATATAAAGTCGAGTGGAGATAAAAATTACTCATTATGATAATAAAAACTACTTGATGCTGATTGACTGTGGTCTCATGTCTTTTTCTATTTGCAACAGCTGTGTTGACAGGATTCAGTCACATTTTGCATAATAGAAGCTAACAAATGATTTTAAAGTGTTTAGTATTTAGAGATTGATGCTTTAGATTTTTTAAAAATTTATTTCCTTTTCTTTTGGCCAGGTTGGAATGCACCATTTATTTTACTTGTTGGCAACTTCTCTGAATTTAGCTCTTTAGCTCAGTTTTTATGTTCACTTGCTGGAGAATAAAAAATGATGACATCTAATAGGCATATGTTTTATTCAGGTTATTGGAAATAAGGTTTGTTTTGAAAAAATAACACTGCACTAAGTCATCTAAAAGAGGCCCAGTAAACTCATTAACTTTACCTAATAATTTAAATCTCCTTAAATGACATTTGGATAAAGTTAATTTTGTGACTTCTCTCTAAAGGATTTTGCAATGTTTCCCTTTGAAAAATTCATTCATGTAACATAAATATTATAAACCTTATAAAATGGAAGGTTAATCAAAAAATATTTTTGTTCTATTCTAATAATTTTTGAATGACTAGCAACTGGTTGGAAACTTGAAATGTATTTGTTACCAATTTTCTTAATCTAAATACTTAAATATTTTCAAGCTTAGTGTAATAGGTAAAAATATATATTGATTTCGTTTGGTTGATTTTGTTTAGCCTCATATCTACCTCTATGAGTTATAAATGCTGAAATCTGAATATTTGGGTCAATTTTATGTCTTCACCTTAATATAATTTGAACACCTTCAACTACAAGTACATAATTTTATACTTTCAGGGTAACTGTATGTTTATAGATAGATAATATGTCAATATGTATTGATGTAGGTGTTATAGGTGTTGGTATAAACCTATTTCTTTAAGGTAGGAGATTATGTTAACAGTTTCAGTATTTTTAAATAAATTTCTTGTGTTGGTTTCCTTGTAATATTTGTCTGACAGGTACTAAGTAAGTACATTCAGTTAAAATGTGTTTCACTGTGAGTGCAACTTGACATGTAGAACATGCTGATTGGTCTTCACTCTTCAGCAAGTATGAATGGATGAAATATGTGCTGTCAAGGATTGGATTATACATGAATAAAACCAAAAAATAAATTTTCAACATGGCTGTACTAATTTAAATAAATATTTGTTATGAAGTATTAAATTTCTTTCAAAAAGAAATCAATTATAAAGATTCTTGCATCTTGTGTATGATTATAATCTGTATCCTGTAGCAACGGCTCTAATTAGGAGGCATGGAACTACCAAATTGCTGTTGTTCTCAGGTTCACCCTAAACCAAGGTGGGTGGCACCTGTTAGGGTCCCAGCTCAAACAAACAAAACAAAAATCCTCAAACAAAAATCTCATCCAATCATTTATCAAGACCAATTCTACAAAATTTGTGAACAACATCCTAAACCCTTCTACATTTTACTGATTGTTTCAAAGAGAATAACAAAATAGGATGTGCAGCTATTTCTCACAAGAAAACTCTAAAGAAAGCTCTTCCAAAAGAAAGCTCAATATTTACAGCATAACCCCGTGCAATAGATCTGGCTCTGGACATAATTTGCGACAACAACTACAAAAACTCCATCATATTCTCAGATTCTCTCTTTGTATTAATGACAACAAATAAAAAGCTACAAGATCCCCAAATAATCAAACTATTAAACAGACTGGATACTATGTCCAATACCAGATCCCATTATGCTGGATCCTGAGCCATATTGGGGTAAAGAGCAGACTCAGCAGCCAAATTAGCTTTAGATTTAATGCCTGACAAGTTTGAGATCCCTCACACTGATCTGAAACCCCTAGTCAATGGATTCCTCCATACAGAATGGCAGTTGTGCTGAATAAAACATCCACAATAAATGTTTTTCTGTAAAACCCTCCTTGGGAGAGTAGAAAACGGCCTTTAGGAAAACTAGACGGGAAGAAGTTACAATATCATGACTATATATTGGTCACACCAAATTATGCACTCATTTATACTTAAACAAGAACCACAACCTGTTATGGTGCCCTCCTATGAGGAATGGACTCTTCGTCTTGTTATATGTGATTACCTGCATGAGTTTCAGAGAACAGTTAATAAAGAGCAGTTAAAGAAGACAGTTAATGACAGGCAATAAGCAGTATAATAATACCTTCAGACTTACTTATTTCTAGTTACTTATTATTAACACTTCCTTTGAATATCTTGTTTCTTGTTATATTAATGCACTGTTTTGAACCTACCTTCTTGTTCTGTGTCTTACTTTTGGCACAAACCGGTCACTACAACTTTGTGCCGAAGTTTTACTACAACAGCATAACAAATTGGCAACAAAGATCCACAGAGCAACCAATATGCATAACCTACCAAATCCCATACACTGCTAAACAGATTCTCATAGAATGTGATACTCTTACTCAAACAAAAAAAATGATTCTACAATACAAGTAATTTAAAAGATCTTTTTGAAAATTCAAGCATTGATGACATCCTGTATTTTTTGAAAGTTACAAAACTATAGCGAGTATCTCTTATTTCATTTGTAGTGAGTGGTAGTAAGATTCCGTAGCATGTTAACGGAATTTGGCCTTGTGGGAAGATAGCCCACTATAATTCATAAATGATTATAAATTCAAGAAAGGCAATTTTGAGTGTAAAATAACATTTATACATATGTACATTTCAATTAATGTTTTACAATTAAAACAATACTTGGAATAAAGGTCCAACGAAGTTAGAGAGAGTTCATGGCGGATAAGAATGAGCTGAAGAAGATAAAAGAATGTTCAAGGAAGATATAATGCTGAAAGGTAAAAAGCTTGGTAGTATGATTAATGTTCATTATCAAGTTGTCGTTTCTAAGGTCAGTAGGTCAGCAAGTTGGTTTGTGGAATGTCTTAGAAAAGGTCAGTTAGTACTTCGAGAACAGGGAAGAAAGAGGCGAACATAGTAGTCACTCGACATATGTCAAGGAAGAAACTAATTACACTCTTCTCCTCTGTCTGTGCCTGTCTCCCTGGGTGCCTTTTGTCATGGCTTTTATATTTTTCCTTCTGGCTCAAAACGCTGGTTGTTTAGCATTTCATTCTTGTATTTGGTTCCGGGCTTCTCATTGGCTGATAAATAAAAATGGTAATTTGATATTTGATTAATTTTTATCAACGAAGACTTTTTATTCATTAGCTTTCTGGTCGGCATAGAGCCAACATCCGGTTAGCTCACTTTTGCTCGGTCGGTGGTATCACCACAAAACTATACCAAAAAATATAAACCCAAAACTGGTCAAGATTATGAATTTTTCCTAATCCCTATACACAAAATAACCAAAGAGGTTATGAATGTTATATATATATATATATATATATATATATATATATATATATATTAAAAATAACATTAATTATCATTAATTTTTTCATATAATTTTTCATGTGTTCATATGTATTTTCTTTTTTTCAGAACACATATTATGTAAAAATTGTTCAAAGGTTTTGTAATTTTGAGTGCTTTCAGCTATACTTTTAGTCATTATCAAGAATTAAGTTTGTTTTACTTCTAAATAAATATGTGTAAAGTATATGTATACAGAGTCATGTAATTGTTAAGTTCCGAACATGGTAAGCACGTTGTTACTGTATTCATCATTGATGTTATCAAGTGTAGGATTTGTCTTTTTTATTAGTAATGCCTTCATATATTTTAAATCATTTGCATGTGGATTATGCTATTGCAGATGTGTTGTGAACAACTATATACACATGACTCTATATGCATAAAGTTTACACGTATATATTTACAAGTAAAACAAAAGTAATTTTTGACAATGGTTAAAAAGTATAGCCAAAAGCACATGAAAGTAAAACCTTGGACAATTCTTATCATTGCTTTCTATTCAGAAATAATATCATATAAGAAACATAAAAAATTATACAAAAAACTTTATGATAATGACTTGTCTGCCATTTTTAATGAAACATGTGTAAAAGAGAGATTGCTGCCCAAATACACTATATATATATATATATATATATATATGTATGTGTGTGTGTGTGTGTATATATATATTTATAACTGTTTGATGGTACAAAACTTGTAAATTGTTTTAAAAATCACAAACGGAAACATCTCTCAAGGGATCCCTTTCGCCAACAACTCATCAGAGAGAAGCGTTTGTAGTGATCAATGAAAAAATATTCACATGATCAAAAGGTAGAGGAACAGAGGCTTATGAACAATTAGCTTTTTGCTCACATGAATATTTTTTTCGTTTTTCTTTGATCACTACCAACAGTTCTCAGCTGATGTCTTGTTGGCAAAAGGGATCCCTTGAGAGATGTTTCTGTTTGTGATTTTTAAAGCAATATATATGTATATATATAAATAGATAATTCATCAAGTTTTTATTAGTCTCAACAGAATGCAGAAACCACTAGACGGTTATTTCATCCTATATTTGGCACTCATCAGCAGTGTGCATCCACTACCAGGAATTGAAACCCAGACAGTTCTGTTATTAAGCAGATGTCATACCAACTGTACCACGGGTCTCCAGTGGCGAAGAGGTAACTAATTAAACTTGATATAACACCACTCTTTCACATATTCCTAGGAGGAACTCATCCAAGCTCCTTTAACCATAGGACTGAGCCTCCCAGAGCCACGAGTACTCAAACCAAGTCGCTCACTCTGGAGCGTCATAGCCTGATTCAAGCAACGATATAAACTGAAATTGTAGGAAGATTTGAAGTAATTAGATAATTCATCAAGTTTTTATTAGACTGTATATATATATATATATATATATATATATATAAATATGTATATGTATATATATTTTAACGAAACTTGGTTATAAACAACCGACAATTTTAAATGAATTGTTTGAACATTATTTTTTATCGATACTCGTATTTAAGTAGATATTCTGTTTTTTAATTAAACAGTATTATATATTTATATCTACCGGCCTGATTATTTCCGATAAATTGTTATTACGAAAATGTGTGCCATTCGGCAGGATTTAAACCTGCAACCTCTATTTACATTGGGGAAGCTACCATTTGATCTGACAACATCTTAGACCTCTCGACCACAAATAGCCTCCAGTCTAAACAAGGTTTTTATCAAGCCTATATAACATAATTTTCGATTCATTGCAAACAACCATATCAGCTCTGAAATGTATTGTAATGTCAACAAATATAAACATGTTACGGAAATCAACGAATTTTAACGAAACTTGGTTATAAGCAACCGACAATTTGAAATGAATTGTTTGAAAAAAAAAAACAAGAAAAAGATGAAAAAGAAGAAAACATTCTAGCATACATTTCCACACGCAACAAAAACAATCCAGAATTATTCACAAAGATCAAAACCTCAACAATAATGAAAAAATAAAAGAAATCTTAAAGACAACCAAAATAATTAACAGCAAATGCCAGCCCAAAAATTTAAAAGACATCCTAACCTCGTCGAAATTCGAACAACAACACACAACACAGGGGGTCACAAAATGCAACAAAAAAGATGTGGAGTAAGCAAAATAATAATAGAAGGAAAACACTTTCAGTTCGAAAACGCAACTACATTCGAAATAAAATCGGATTTTAGCTGCAACTCGAAAAATGTAGTTTACGCTCTAAAATGCGACAAATGCGCAAAGATATATGTGGGAGTGACACAATGCTTGAATAATAGGATATCCCTTCATAAAAGCAATATACGATTATCATATAACAGGGTATTATATGCTTCCCAACATTTGCATGAATGTAGTGATGGTAAATTCAAAGTTATACCTGTTTATCAAAATACAGATTATGAAATATTAATAATGCAGGGAGAAAGATTCTTAAAAAATACAAGTGTTCGCTCAACAAAACGACATGAAAAACACACACACACCGAAAAACATACAGACACACACATACATACACACACATATACACACACACATACATGCACGCACACCAAATTCAAAAGATAACCCCCAAAATAAAAAAAACCAGATGGCCCATAAAAAGCAATTCTAAAACATAAAGACGAAATGAAAAAACGCTCACACACGCACACAGACACAAAATTCAAAACACCGTCAAAGCAATAAAAACAACCAACTGACCATGAAAAGGATTATAGATAAGCAAAGGCAACTAGAAGATAATTTTAACGTACAAAAAAGGTAACCCCAGACCAAAATAATTTCAAATTGGGGTAAGCATTTGATTCATTCATCTGTTTATTTATCTGTTTATCCATTTATACACGTGCAGATGTGAGAAACCACACACTATTCAACATGCCAACATTTGATTCATTTTATCTTATTTTATTTTACTCATTTTATTTTTTTCTTATTTTTTCAACTTATTTATAAACCAAGAACTTGTCCGTCAGAAACAAAATGAACTCGATACGTAAAGCTACAAATTTATTCGCGGGAAGAGAGACAATCTTAGACCCGAAACATGTGTAGCGTCACAAATAACATTATGGACACTTATAACATGTATAATAACAACAACAATAAATATATACTTTAAAGAAGACGTTCATGGCCTCTCACAATTTTTATTCTATATATATATATATGTATATATGTATATGTGTATATATATATGTGTGTATATATATATGTATGTATATATATATATATATATGTGTGTGCATATATATGTATATATATGTATATATATGTATATATATATATATGTTTATATATATATGTATATATATATGTATATATATACATACATACACATACACACACACACACATACATTCAATTCCATACACACTTATATACGTATATACACATACATGCGCATACACACATATATGTACACACATATACAAAAAATCTACCCACACAATATATATGTACACACACATGTGTATACATACACACACACACACACACACACACACACACATATATACATTATACATATGCACACACACACATACATATAAAAAATATTAAAATTTAATGAATATTATAAAAAGATCATTTAAATAGCTAAAAAAATTTTTTACATACATAAATACATATATACACACATACATATATACATATATACACACATATATATACAAATATACACACACAAACATACACATATACATAAAAATTATAAAAAGAAAAATTAAAAATTAAAAATTAAAAATTAAAAATTTGAAAATTTTAAATTTTAAAATTTTAAATCCACCCTATGACGGCACTTATTAATGAATTCCTTTCTAAGATTCAAAAGTAAGTCCTGATGAGGATACTTCAAAATCAGAATCTTCTCCAATAAACATAGACGGCACCTATCACGAAAATTTTTAGGGGTATTTACCTTAAAACCTAGAAAATTTAGGGCTCTGATAATTTTCTTATGTATTCTATTAGTGTAAGGCCCATTGGAATTGGGAATACATATCAGTCCATCATCCCTATATAGGCCTATTAGTTTAGGGTCTAAAAATCTACTTAAAATATCTAAAATATAAATACCTATTAGATCTGCTACCTGTGCAGAATCATAGGCTCCCATAGGGACATCAAAACTATCTTCAGGCCCTTTTGTCCAAGTAGAATTAGCAAAGGTGAGAATGGATTTTCTAGCTCCCAGTATAATCCTATAGTCCCTATCCGAAATATTAGCATAACTTCTAGTAAAGTCTAAACAATCCACAAGAAGTTTTTTTGATATAGAGGAATAGAAATCCACAATATCAAATTTAAGGAAAGTGGATTTAGATTTGTCATTGATATTATCAAACCATTTTATGGTATCTAAGGAACTCTTCCAAAGATTCGGTTGTAAATTAGATTGTAACTTCTTTATTAGGTTCTTCAGAACTTCCCTAGAAATTATGCCTAATTCACTTTTAGTAGGATTAATTAGTCTAGTTTGTAATTTATTTTTGAAGTTTGGTTTGTGGTCCTTAAATAAAACATAAGCTTCTTTGGTAGAAAGTTTACCAATTCTATCACTAATATTTAATTCATTTGCAAATTTAGCTATATCGGAGTTAATTTCCGATAAAATTAGGTTTCCTCTGTCTATTTTGTAATGACTAGTTATATTATTTTTAAGGATATTTAGGTAATTGGAAGTATTACACTTGTAAATGTTATTTGATTTGTCCAATTTTATCCATAGGTCTTTAGAATTCTTTAAGGTATTAATGTTCGACTTTAAGAAATTCTGGAATTCATTAGAAGTTCCCCGGAAATTGATTTTGGGGATCAAATTAAAAAGGTCTTTTTCAAACGAGTTTAAAAATTTGCATACCGGTGAAGTTCTTAGAGTTTTTAGATCAAAGCACTCTGAAGAATCAGGAGAAGAATCCGTTGAACGCAGGAAAAAGTAGGCTTTCCATCGAAGCCTCCTCACAAAATTTTCAATTTTTTCCGTAAGATGAAAGAGAAAGGAATTCAGATTAGGATAAGGAATATTCTTCAAAGAATACTCCGGGGTAAATTTCTCCACAGGAAAGGTGGTGTTGTTTTGGTAGAAAAAATCCGGGAATAAACCAAGAGAGCTCAACTACCAAAAGGTAGGAGCAAAATGTGTATGTGTATATGTATATATCTATATATATATGTACATATATATGTATATAATGTATATGTATATATATATGTATATATACATATATGTATATTTTTTTTAATCATATCACCCCGAGCAAGGTGGTAATGCCACTGATGTGCAGGGGGTTACGTAATAGTGGAAAGATTGGAAATGAGTAAGCCGGAAACCATATCCTAAACAAAGAAACAAGGGATGAGCCTCTTCACCTGTTCAATAGACGTGGGTGGAGTGTCAAACCGGGCGATAGTTTAGTCTATCTACTCCAATTGAAAAAAAGAAAAGAGTGAAAAGGTTGGAAAAGAGAAAGCCAGAGACCACATCCTAAACAGGGAACAAGGGATGAGCCTCTACACCTGTTCAATAGATGTGGGTGGAGTGTCAAACCGGGCGATAGTTTAGTCTATCTACTCCATTTGAAAAAAAATAAAAAGGAAAAGAGTGAAAAGGTTGGAAAAGAGAAAGCCGGAGACCACATCCTAAACAGGGAATAAGGGATGAGCCTCTACACCTGTTCAATAGAATTTAAGAGATAAAGTTGTTGTGTGAAGAAATTAATCTAAAAAATATCTTTCAGTGTCCTTAAATTCACAAAAATTATTAAAAAAAATGAAAATGCTTTTTGCTACTTAATTTACCAAGAAATATAAAGAAAACGAGTTTACCCCTTGTAGTACTGTTCTGCACGTATATACTCTGCCAAACATTGTTTAACTAACACCTTTCTATTTTCATTTGGAACTGAGTTTCATTTTAGAGACTCTCTTCATGAACTCTCCACCTCCAGGCTGAGAAGAACCCAGACGAAGCTCTGCGAATGAGTAGAGTCTCATCTGGGGTGTACAGACAAGAGCCCCACCCTTCCCTGAAGAGGATCTACAAGATACTTTTGGCCGCAGGTTTAAGTGTTCGGTCTTCCCACTTTAATTGGCCTTGTGCAGCATCCGCCTCGGGGGTCAGCCCTAGTGAGGAGGTAGTAAATACCAACTGAATTGTATTTTAATTCAATAGAGTTTCGTACTTTTACTGATGTTCTAAGTTCAAATTTGCTTTGTATGTGTATTACAATTTATACAGCTAAAATAAATAGACAATCTATAGCATGGAACATCATGGAAACCAAAATGTATAGACCTTGTTCTCCAATACGTGCCAGAGACTAACGCCATTGGCTTACTATTTTACTTAATTATATAGATAATTTTCGGGACAGGACACCAAACAAATACCGGGCACTCCTGAGTTGCATAAGTTCCACAGTTTTCAGATATATCGAAGGATGTACAGTCTTCAAGCTAGCCAAAAAAAAATGGACGCCATATTTATTAAAACACCTAACGAAGTGTTTGCAAGACATTTGTTGGCTAAGAGACGACAGATTCACTGAACAAATTTTTTAGAGAAATAGGAAAAACTAAAAATAAAAGTTGCAATTTCAGAGATCATACTGCCAAGGAATGCTGTAATTAAACTATGCACAACGCCTTCATTTCCGACATGAGTTCACATTCCACACAACAGCGACTATTAGAAAAAAACTTAGATGTACAAACAGCTTACACGAAAACTTCCACTCTGGATTTAGCACAAGAAAATAATAAGTTGTATATTACTCCAAAAGCTCATATGGCAGCATTATTCAAACCTAAAGAATCAGCATTAGCTGTGGCTTACCAAGCCAAACGTAAATTCTTTTTGGGGTTTCCCTATTATTCACGGGATCGTTGTTCTGCCCATGAGGCTACTTGAAAAAAAGCTTCAATAAAAGACATTATGCTCATGCATGTTGGTCCAAAACTTTGTTAGCAACAATGACAGATTCTCATATTATGACCACGTTTGCTATCGTACCACGAGAACTCTACCTCGTTACAACTGGTTAACAAAAATAAACTAAGTGCTCCACTTGGTTCCTGCAGTACTGAAAGCTCTATCAATGACAGAGTAGTGCAGGAATGAAATTTGGGAATTCAGCCTTCGAGTAAAAGTATTACTATGACCCAAAATACTTTAAAGATTAACACAAAAGGATATGTAGTCATAAATCTACTTCTTTGCCTTAGTGGTCAGTTGTATGTTGCTACCTGTCTGGGTGTCCTGAAGGATTTGTGTTCTGACGTGATACTTGGACAGGAATTTCTACGTCACCATCAGAACAAGAATAAAATAGAAAATATACCGCGTTTGAGGTGAATGGTCGTTTGTTCTGTAGTATTCTGTTTGGTGACAAAAACGGGGTTGCTTCATTCCAGAGAGCTATAAACAATATAGTGGAGAAAGAAAAAGTATACTGTACTTTCCCTTATATTGAAAACATGACGATTGCAGATCGCACTCAGACCAGACAGAACACGATAAAAATGGGAAAAGATTCCCAAAGGCTATTGCGAAGGCCAAAATTACCCTTAACAAATCGAAGTCTGTAAGTTCAGTTAGGTCCATCAGTATATATATATGTATATATATATGTGTATATATATATGTATATAGATATATGTATATATATGTATATATATGTTTATATATATATATGTATGTATGTATATATATATGTATATATATATGTTTATATATATGTATATATATGTATATGTATATATATGTATATGTATATATATATATATATGTATATATATGTATATATATATATATATATTTAGTGTATCGAGGCATCAAGTAATTTTCTAAACATAGGCTGTTAAATATAAGAGACAATGAATGTCTATTATGTTTAATCATGAGCTGTTCGAAACGTCGTATTTTTGCTTTAATTTCAGTTGAAAATAAAGACAAAAATTCTCCAACATTTGGATAATTATTTATTGATTTTCTTCTAAGCTTTCGGCTCACATGAGCCATCTTCAGAGAGGTTGTTTAAACTGAAATATTATAAAATCCACCATCACCGACGATTTTATTTTGTGTTGACATAAAACTCCACTTGGCAACAGCAATAGTTGCCAAAAATAATAAACGCAGTTCTTAAGTTTGCGATGCGGTTTTATGATGTCACACCACGGGATAGCGTGAAATGACAACAAAACCATGTAGTCAAATGCAATGTAATATGTTATTTCGTGTTTTAAAGTTGATTTTATTGAGTGTTGGTTGTTTAGATTTGATGTACATGGCCTCCAATATCTGCAGGTTCCTCTTACTGTGTGTATGAGTAAGGATCACCGTATTGTTGACCAAAATCTGTCTGATATTACCTACATGTTTATGTTTTTCAGAGAAATGTTGTTTAATAGTACTCTGATCAGAAAGATGACATGTAATCTCTACGGGAGAGTGTGGTTGTAGTAAAACCAATATATGTACTAGGTTTTTGATTAGTATCAGAGATGCAATCTCTGAATGGGCATGTAAATTGGTACACTACATTGGTTTTTTGTAGATAATTTAGTTTCGTGCTTGTTGGGTTATTATAGACTATGTTTAGAACAATTGACCTCATAGTCTATAATAACCCAACATACATATATGTATATGTATGTATATATATATGTATATATAGATATACATGTATATATGTATGTATATATATATATATATGTATGTTTGTATGTGTATGTATATATGTATGTATATATATATATGTATGTATATATATATATTTGTATAGATATGCATGTATATATGTATGTATATATATGTATGTTTGTATGTGTATGTATGTATATATATATGTATAGATATACACGTATGTATGTATAGATAAACCTGTATATATGTATGTATATATATATATCTATGTTTGTATGTGTATGTATATATGTCTGTATAGATATACACGTATGTATGTATAGATATACATGTATATATATGTATATATATGTATGCTTGTATGTGTATGTATATATGTATGCATAGATATACATGTATGTATGTATGTATATATATAAATGTATATATGTATGTATATATATGTATGTCTGTATGTATATGTATATATGTATATATGTCTGTATGTATATATGTATATATATATATATATATAGATATACATGTACATATGTATGTTTATATATTTGTTTTTATGTGTATGTATATATGTATGTATATATATATATGTCTGTATGTGTATCGTTTGAGGATGTCATCTATGTATCTTACATATATAGAGGGTTTATTGTTGTCATTAGTTATTTTATTTTCTAGATTTGCCATATAACAATTAGAAAAGAGGGGACCTAAAGGAGATCTCATCGCAATACCATCTATTTGTGTATATTTATACTTTAGGTCCCCACTTTTCTAATTGTTATATGGCATCTTTGTTTTAGAATATCGATCAAATTAAATATCTTAAAAACAAATTTGAAAGACACTCTGTCCTCAAATTTACATTAGAACTTAATATTAATAACAAACTCCCATCCTTGATGTATTCATTGATTCTAGCACACATAAATTTACTACTTCTCTATATAGGAAACCAACTAGCATAAATTTGTGTCTTCTTAATTATAATAGTGAATGCTCCCAACGATATAAGTTAGCTGTTATAAAAAACTTACTTCAACGCACACAAATGATATCTTCTTCCAAATCTATATTTTATAAAGAATTACACAACATTAAGTAAACACTAGTCAATAATGGATTTCCTAACTCCGTTATTGATCAACAAATTAAAATGTATCTCAACAAAATTAACAATAGCTCTAGCAATAATGATAATATTAATAAAAATGGTTTACATCAAAATAAACATAGTACTATTAACCTACACTATTGCAATCAAATACATAATAATTATAAACAAGATGAAAAAACTCTCAAAACCATAATATGTAGAAATGTTAAACCAGTGGAAAGTAATAATCAAATTAAATTCATTATATATTATAAAAAGTTTAAAACAATTGACCTCATAGTCTATAATAACCCAACAAGCACTAAACTAAATTCTCTACAAAAAACCAATGTAGTGTACCAATTTACATGCCCATTCAGAGATTGCATCTCTGATACTAATCAAAAACCTAGTACATATATTGGTTTTACTACAACCACACTCTCCCGTAGAGATTACATGTCATCTTTCTGATCAAAGTACTATTAAACAACATTTCTCTGAAAAACATAAACATGTAGGTAATATCAGACAGATTTTGGTCAACAATACAGTGATCCTTACTCATACACACAGTAAGAGGAACCTGCCATGTACATCAAATCTAAACAACCAACACTCAATAAAATCAACTTTAAATCTGGAAATAGCATATTACATTGCATTTGACTACATGGTTTTGTTGTCATTTCACGTTATCCCGTGGTGTGACGTCATAAAACCACATCGCAAACTTAAGAACTGCGTTTATTATTTTTGGCAACTATTGCTGTTGCCAAGTGGAGTTTTATGTCAACACAAAATAAAATCGTCGGTGATGGTGGATTTTATAATATTTCAGTTTAAACAACCTCTCTGAAGATGGCTCATGTGAGCCGAAAGCTTAGAAGAAAACCAATAAATAATTATCCAAATGTTGGAGAATTTTTGTCTTTATTTTCAACTGAAATTAAAGCAAAAATACGACGTTTCGAACAGCTCATGATTAAACATAATAGACATTCATTGTCTCTTATATTTAACAGCATATGTATATATATGTATGTTTGTATGTGTATGTATATATGTATGTATGTATATATATAGACGTATATATGTATGTATATATCTATGTATATACATGGATGTTTGTATGTGTATGTATGTATGTATATATATATGTATGTATAGATATACATGTATATATGTATGCATATATATGTATGTCTGTATGTGTATACATATATTTATATATGTACGTATGTATAAATATACATGTATGTATGTATATATAGGTATGTTTGTATGCGTATGTATATATGTATGTATGTATATATATATGTATGTTTGTATGTGTATGTATATATGTATGTATATATATATGTATGTATAGATATACATGTATATATGTATGTATATATTAATGCAGGTTTCATTGAATAATATAGACAAGTTTTGTCTATTAATTTTATGTAGGATCTGTTCATACCGTCTGATATACTTGATGGTGATGTCGTTGAAAGACAACAAAAAATCACAGTATTTGTTGAATTTTTTATCGGGTCTAAGCTTTCGGCTCACATAAGCCATTATCAAAGAGTAAATATTAACACACAGTAAACATAGAACATTTAAGCTATTAACAATAAAGATAATTGAATTGAAAATATAAGTCCATCCCTACCGTGGCAGATGGCCGAAGACAGTGACAAAATAGTGGTGTTGTGGTCCCTGGTCTGATTACAGACATTTGAGTACGTTATTGGAAATATCGAAATTGATTGTATTCAAACCAGGTTTAAATTGTTTAATGTAGAGTGCTTCAAGGATTTTTAGTTTCTGCTTATTATTTTCTTGTTTGAGTATGTACGTGTTATCAACAAGCGTTTTTCTCAGAAGTGTGCGTTGATAACTGTGTTGTTCTAAATGACGGAATATATTTGAATTTTTATTTAAGTGCAATGTCAGACGCCGTGAGAGCGAATTTGTGGTGTGGCCGATGTAGATATTATTGAGGTTGTTAGAGATACATTCTCTAAATGGACATATGAATTTATATACTACATTGGTATTTTGCAAATCACTAACGGTGGGGGAAGAGTCGTTGCGGACAAATGAATTAGATGTAGTGGATTTAGTGTAATATATAATGAACTAAATTCTTTTGTTAGAGTCTGTCGGAGAAATATTAGTATTTATGAGTTTTTTTAGGATGTTTTCATCTAGTTGGTAGTTGGAGTGCATCTGGCTACGGTATAAGAGAGTGATATGTTTAGGATTGGTTGGGTTAGTATCATGTGTTGTTTTTTCCATGTTAAGCTTTTTAAGAAAATAATGTGTGTGGAGGGATTTTTATTAGTGGGTTTTTGATACGGTGAGATAGTAAATTTATTGTTGTCAGTGTTAATTAATATATCAAGAAAAGGAATTTTGTTATCTTTGCTAAGTTCATAAGTAAATTTTAAAACTGAGTTATTTTGAAACTGTTTTTGAAGTTGTAAGATTTCATCAGTATTTTTAATTGATAGTAGGATATCATCAACATATCATAGATATATTGATGGTTTTGTAAATTTTGCAAAGGTAGTATTTTCAAGGTTAGACCTGTAGAAATTACTAAAAATCGGACCAAGCACTGAACCCATGGAGACTCCGTCACGTTGTATATATATAGTGTTGTTTGGATCAACAAAAGGCACTTCAGTAGTACAAGCTAGTAGAATTTTTCTTAGGATGTTGGGATTAATTTTGAGTGGGGGTAATGAAGGATTACTGTAAACATTTCTTATAATTATATCAATAGTTTCACTGACGGGTACATTAGTAAAAAGGTTTTCCACATCAAGTGAAGCTATGATTTCATTATTAGGTTTTTCACTCTTGAGGATTTGGATTGCCTCTAGGGTTGACTTTATGCTGTATTTACTTGGAAGGTAGGTTGTGATAAGCTGGTTAATATGTTTAGTTAACTGGTATACAGGAGTAGGAATTTGGGATATGATAGGGCGGAGAGGATAGTTAGGTTTATGAGTTTTTATGGTTCCGTATATGTAACCAGGTTTATAGTCACCAATAATTTTAGGGAGTTTTAAGGAATTCTGATCAGCGTTGTTGGCACTAATGAGTTTATTAAGTTTAGATTTTAGTTGGTGTGTCGGGTTTTTGTTAATTTTTTTAAATTTTGTGTGGTCATGGAGTATGTGGTTGAGTTTTGTGTTGTAATCTGATTTGTTAAGTACAACAAAGATGTTAGCCTTGTCAGCTTTTTTTACAATTATGTGAAGGTGGTTGCGTAGTTCGTGCGCGGCACTTTTTAGTTGTTTCGATAGAATTTTTGAGGAGCTTCTGCTTTTATCATGGCGATCTTTGATTATATGTATGGATATATATGTATGTTTGTATGAGTGTGTATATATGTATGTATATATGTATGTATATATAGATATACATGTATATATGTATGTATATATATATGTATGTATATACAGATATACATGTATATATATATGTATGCTTGTATGTGTATGTATATATGTATGTATATATATATGTATGTATGTATAGATATACATGTATATATGTATGTATCTATATATATGTTTGTATGTATGTATGTATATATGTATATATATACATATATATATGTATGTATATATGTATGTATATATATGTATGTTTGTATGTGTTTGTATATTTATATGTATATATATAGATAGATATACATGTATATATGTATGTATATACGTATGTATATATATATATATATATGTATGTATAGATATACATGTATATATGTATATATATTTTTGTTTGTATGTGTATGTCTATATGTATGAATATATATATGTATATCTATGTATGTATGTATGTATAGATATACATGTATATATGTTTATAATATGTATGTTTGTATGTGTATGTTTATATGTATTTATATATATATATATATATCTATGTATAGACAGAATATATGTATGTATATATATGTCTGTTTTTATGCGTATGTATATATGTATGTATATATTTATATATATATATGTATAGATATACATGTGTCTATGTATGTATATATATGTATGTTTGTATGTATATATGTATGTACATATATATATATGTGTAGATATACATGTATACACATATGTACATACATGTATGTTTTTATGTGTGTATGTATAAATATATTCATATTTATGTGTATATATATATATCTGTATTTATGTATGCGTGGATGTATATATATGCATATATATGTGCATTTATGTATATGTATGTATGTATGTATGTATATATATGTGTGTATATAAAGAATTCTTCTAGTTGGTCTAAAGCCAAAGTAGCAGCTTGAACTAAAGCTGAAGTAGCCAAAGCCCGTCTTAAAATCGCTGACGAGGAATTAAGGATGCAAGGTCTGGTTGGAGTCAGCCATGGTCGTGTTTTCCTTAAAGAAAGAGGTCGTCGCTGCCGAGGCTGAAGCTGAGGCTTGGGCAGCTACTGAACACCCAGACCAACTCAGCAACTGTAGTGATCCCAAACTAGATACTACCCCACCTGATCCCATGCAACGTACTCAAGAGTACTTATTTAACCAACCAAGGCGAAGAAGTTTAGGAAGTCCAGATCCTCGGGTTAACACGGACAGCTTAAGCGAGGAGCACATGTAACATCACTCCTCCACCACTCTCTTCAAGGCGGAAAATTGTTTCTAACCTTCAAATACAAACTACGGAAGCCTAAGCCATCATATTGCTGAAAGTGCGAACCAGGACACCTATGACAAAGGTAATTCTCCACATCCCGCTCAACACCAAACGGATTTCCTCCGGTATTTCGCTCGGCGTGAGCTTGTTGCAACGGGCCTCATCAAGTTTGATGATAGACCAGAAAACTATAGGTTTTGGAAGCACTACTTCAAGAACGCCATCAAAGAAGTCGGTCTATCTGCCAGTGAGGAACTGGAACTACTAGTCAAGTGGCTCGGCTGGGAGTCTGCTGAACATACAAAAGCAACCAGGGCTGTTCATCCTAATAACCCAGAGAAAGGCCTCAGAATAGTATGGACCAGATTTGAAGAGTGTTACAGTTCTCTGGAAATTATTGAGGAAGCACTCGTCAAACGAATTGACGATTTTCAAAAGATCGCTAACAGAGACTCCTCGAAAAGTAAGGAAATTAACGACCTCCTCATGAAACTGCAGTCTGCAAAAGAGGATGGAGACCTTCCCAGACTCGTTACCCTGGATACAGTCCGCGGTATACATACACCCCCTAGTTCAAAAGCTCCCTATCGGCCTGCATGAGAGGTGGATGTTCTGGGGTTCTGAGTACAAGGACAGTAATCGTATCTCCTTCCCCACCTCTTTCACAGCGTTTGTAGATTTCATCAGCCTCCAGGCTAAAGTGAGAAATGACCTGAGCTTCAGGGTTACACCCTACAACAACAGAGCCTCCCGGCAGCTCAAAAAAAGAACTATATCAGTGAACAAAATCGAAGTTCTTTACACTGCGCCTGTCAGCCCAAATAGAAGGATCGGAAGAGCCAAGGAACCCGATCACCACTGTCCCCTGCACAAAGCATCTCACTCAATCCATAAGTATTGTTCATTCTGGGAGAAACGCCTAGAGGAACGTGTGGCCTTCCTAAAAGAGAAGGGTCTCTGCCTCAGGTGCTGCAGGACTACTCTACATATGGAAAAGGACTGCAAGAATAAAATCTGGTGTGCCGAGTGTAATCGCAAAAAGCACAGTACAGCACTTCACCCAAGACCAGCACCCTGGACTGAGAATTCCAAACCCACCTCTGAGCATGACGTGGAGGAGGATCCTGAATCAGCAGCAGACATCACTACCCACTGCACCGAAGTCTGCGATGGTAACCTTAAGGACAGGTCTTGTTCCAAAATCTACCTCGTTAAGGTTCACCCTGAAGGTGAACAAAACAAAGCTATAAAAACCAATGCAATTATAGACGATCAGAGCAACAGGTCCCTTGTTCGTTCTGATTTCTTTGACACCTTTGGTAACCTCAGTCTCACTTATGTTTACAGTTTGAAGACATGCACTGGGGTTGTTGAGGCAATTGGAAGAAGGGCTACAGGATACAAAATTGAGTCCATGGATGGATGGGTACATTTTCAACTCCCCAGCCTAATTTAATGCGGTGAGATTCCGAACAATAGGTCAGAGATCCCAACACCTGACATAGTCCTCCACCATCCTCACGTAAGCAGATTGGCTCAGCAGATCCCAAAGCTTGAACAGAACGCTCAGATTATGCTACTTCTCAGACGTGACGTCATTAGAGTCCACAAGGTGCGTGAACAAATTAATGGTCCTTGCAAAGCAGCTTATGCGCAGAAGCTCGACCTAGGATGGGTCATAGTGGGCAACGTCTGCCTTGGAAGGCTTCATTAACCACAGACTGAACGCTTTTTACACAAATGCCCTTGAGAGGGGGCGGCCTACAACCTTTGAGCCATGCCCTAACACCTTTCTGGTGAAAGAAAAATATGGCAGAAGCCAGAACCACTTGCAACCTAAACTCGCAAGAGATGAGCTTGGCTCTGACATATTTCATCAAACTGAACAGGATAATAGTCCGACACTCTCAATCGAAGACATCACCTTCATAAAAATTATGGAGCATGAACTTAGGAAAGATGACTGTGGCAGCTGGGTAGCTCCACTACCATTTAAATCAACAAGATGTCACTTACCCGATAACAAGAAACAAGCTATGAGTAAAATATTATCCCTCAGATGCACACTTGCGAAAAAGCCCAAGTTGAGAGAACACTTCTTCTCATTTCTGAGAAAAATGCTGAAATACAGCTGAGGTGACTCCTACCAATACAGTAGGAGAAGAACAATGGTACCTACCTACCTTTGGTGTTTATCATCCCAAGAAGCCCGACAAAATCAGACTGGTCTTTGATTCCAGCGCCCAGTACAATGGAGTGGCATTGAACGATGTCTTATTAAGCGTACATGATCTCAACAACGCTCTCCTAGGAGTACTTATCTGATACCGTAAGGAACCAGTTGCTGTAACAGCTGACATAGAACAAATGTTCAACTGTTTTCATGTAAAAATGAACACAGGAACTTCTTAAGATTTCTATGGTTTCGAGACAACGACCCTGACAAAGATATTTTAGACTACAGGATGAACGTACATGTATTTGGGAACAGCTCATCCCCAGCAGTTGCCACCTACTGTCTCAGACAGTCAGTTAAAAGAGGACAGCCGGACTACGATTTAGAAGTCAAACAGTTTGTTAACCAAGACTTCTATGTCAATGATGGTCTGAAGTCTCTACCTAACACTGAAGCTATAATGTCCTTACTGAAGAAGACCCCAAATTTACTTGCTAGTTCTTACTTGAGGCTGCACAAAATTATGAAGCCTTTCCTTCCCAAGACCTTGCCAATGACCTTCAGGAACTAGATTTAACCAATGTCGTCCTTCCTACTCAGCGCAGCCTTGGCCTCAACTGGGACCTCAAGTCAGACACCTTCATCTTCAGGGTGTCAGATGCTGATAAGCCATCAGCAAGACGAGGCGTGCTTTCAACCTTGAATAGCCTTTATGACCCCTTGGGATTCGCAGCTCCAGTAACCATCCAAGGAAAATTTATCCTAAGAAGAATAAACGCAGAAGATGTAGACTGGGATGTCCCTCTGACAAGAGAATTAGAAGGTTTCTGGGTCACGTGGAAAACTTCCTTACATGCCTTTGGCACTATGCCGATACCCAGAGTCCTTACGAAAATATCCCCTTCAAAAGCTATGCATAGAGAAGTACATATACTCTCACGCTTCTACGAAGGCTATTGCCGCAGTGGCAAATTTCAGGGTAACCGACAATGGAACCAGTCAAGTAGGGTTCATAATGGGAAAGGCGAAAGTTGCACCTGAATTTGAACAGTCTATTCCCAGACTAGAACTCTGTGCTACTGTCTTGGCAGTCAAACTGGCCGAACTAGTTACCTTAGAAATCGAGACAGAAATAGATGATACCACCTTTTAACACAGATAGCAAGGTGGTCCTTGGCTACATCCACAATGAAACAAGACGTTTTTATGTGTATATAAGTAATCGAGTCTTACGGATTAGAAAGTCTTCCCGTCCAGACCAGTGGCAATATGTGCGCACCGACCTCAACCCTGCAGACTGTGCGACTGGATCAGTCCACGCCGCCTCTCACCTGAGCACTGCGTGGCTTAGTGGCACTACCTTTCTGACAGAACTGCACCTAAAACGTCCTTTGAAGGCCAACTTCGACCTTGTAGAACCTCTGCTAGATGCCGAGATCCATCCCGAGATATCCACCCTGAGTCTGTCGTCTTCAATTGTTCAGTTCAGTATGCATCGTTTTTCAAGGTTCTCAATGTAGACTTCACTCAACCGGGCCGTATTGTGTCTGAGCCACATCACCCACATATACCAGAAAGCTCTTACTACTGAGACTTGCCAACACAAAGGGTGGCATTTACCATCATACGAGTAGTCCAGAAGGAATGCTATACCCAGGAGATTTCCTATATCAAAAACCATACGGAGTTTCCTAAAAAGAGCATGCTTGAAAAATTGAGCCCATTAATTGATGAAAATGGGCTCTTGCAGGTTGGCGGCCGCATAAGACGATCTAAGGTTGAAAACAACAAAAAGCACCCCATCATAATCCCTGGCAAACATGAATTGCAGGCGAATTCAAAGAAAAGGATGCCTTTAGACAGCGATGGAAATACGTTCAACATCTAGCACAGACCTTTTGTCACAAGTGGAGGAAAAAATACCTCTCCTTGAACCGGTAAGCATAGTCCTGCTGAAGGATAACCAAGTGCCAAGAAACGAATGGCTCCTCGGACTTATCACGAAAGCCTTTCCTGGCAAAGATAGAAAGGTGTGCAAGGGGGAGGTAAAAATCTCAAAAAAGAACTGCGAAAACATGAAGCTAGTCCTCAGACACATCACAGAAACTGTTTTGCTACTTCCCAGCTAAATTTGACTATTTGTGGTATACAGCTATGCCAGGCAGGGAGTGTTCTGCCCTAATTAGTTCTTTTTTCCTCTCTTTGGTGACCTTTAGTTCGGGAGGGACTTGTTTAGAAAAACATCATTTTTGGTGGGTTTAACTTCCATTCCGTAGCCACGTGTATCATCTTTTATTTTTTATTCCCGCATCCCTCCAATTAGGTGGCACCAACGGTAGGTTTTTGTTTAACATTCCGCTTAAGGACATTATTCTACACTATTTTTATAAAAAGACTTTTTATTTACAATTTACATTATTGTTTACCTTACAATGTGACATTTGTTGTCTTTATTTCTTTGCTCCTTTCACGGTCTCATTGATAACCTTAAACTTTGTTATGAACTGCTTCTTTTATTTGAAATTATTGTTTGTATTCTTCTAAGACGTATAGTTTATACCTTTTTCAGTTTTTGCTTTTTACGTGAATTAACATACCTGTTGGCGAAACAATGTCTCCAGAGTTTTTATTTCTGGATTAGTTAAACTGGCTGTCATAACTCATGCAACAGCACATAATATATATATATATATATATATATATATATATATATATATATATTATGTTTTAGAACATGTACATAATTTTTTCTATATATGTCCTCTTCTCTACATCCATATGGTTGTTTCAGTGTTTGGACTCAAACACATCCTCGGGAGAAGTAAAGACTAAGAGTTTGGAATCATTCTCTGTTTATATTTGGTTTGTAGTTGTCGTGGGGGTTGGCTGTTAACATATCTTTTGGAAATTAAAAGACGAAAATAAAACATCTAAGGTCAAATGGAAAATTCTCAAAAAAGCAAGAAAAGCAAAATCTATAAAAGAACATAATCATCTTGCGTTATAGTTTAATTCACTCCTTTCAACATTATTCCAACTAAAATTGTATTTTTATGTGTAACTGACCCAAATGGGTTCATAACAATATACACATAAATATACACATTCGCACACACACGCATACACATATATACATACACAGATATACAAACATATATATATAAATACATATATATACATATATATACATACACAAATATATATACACATATATACATACATAAATGTACATATATATAAACATATATATATAAACAAATATATATACATACACATATATACATAAATATAGATATATACATACATATATATATATATATATATATATACATATATACATAAATATATATACATACATATATGTACATATATATAAACATATATATATATAAACATGTATATATATACATACATTATGTACATATATATCTACATTTATATATACATATAAATATATATAGATACATATACATAAATATATATATACATACATAGATATACATAAATATATATATATACACATATATATACATACATATATACATATATATACATAAATATATATATGCATACAAATATACATGCTTACATGCACACACATATACAAACATATATACATATATATATATGCTAAACATATACTGTTAAATATAAGAGACAGTGAATGTCTATAATATTTGATTGTGAGCCGTTCTAATCATCGTATTTTGGCTTTTATATATTTACATATATATATACACAAATATATACATACATATATACATATATATATACATATATACATATATATACATATATATATATATACACATATATATACATACATATATATATGCATACAAATATACATACATACATGCACACACATATATACATACATATATACACATACATATATATATATATATATATATATATATACATATATCCATGACCATATATATTTTCTAATCATATACTGTTAACTATAAGAAACAATGAATGTCTATTATGTTTTATCATGGGCCCTTCTAAACGTCGTATTTTGGCTTTAATTTCAGTTGAAAATAAAGACAAAAATTCTCCAACATTTGGATAATTTTTTAATTTGGTTCTATGCTTTCAGCACACATAAGTCATCTTGAGAGAGGTTATTAAGACGGTAACACAATAACATCCACCATCACCGACGATTTTATTTTGTGTTGACATAAAACTCCGCTAGGCAACGGCAATAGTAACCAAAAATAACAAACGCAGTTCGCAAATTTGCAATGCGGTTCTATGACGTCACACTGCGTGATAGTGCGAAATGACAATAGAACCATGTATTCAAATGCAATGTAATGTGTTATGACCAGATGTTTGGGTTGTTTGGATTTAATGTACATGGCCTTCAATATCTTAAGGTTCTTTTTACTGTGTGTATGAGTAAGGATTATTGTATTGTTGACTAAAATCTATATAATGTCAATAATTGATTTCCTAACTCCGACCAAAAGACCAAAATAGGACAAATATTTTTTTAAACTAATAGATAAGCACTTTCCAAAAGAATCAGAATTAAACAAAATTTTCAACAGAAACACAATCAAACTAAGTTGTAGTTGCACTAATAATTTAGATAGTTTTATAAAAAAACAATACACCAGAAGCTTAAATAGCATCGTACAAAACAAAACCACCAACAAAGAATGCAACTGCAGGGACAAAAATAAATGTCCACTTCAAGGTCTCTGCAACACAAAAGAAATAATTTATAAGGCAGAGCTACATGACCCAAATGGCCAAAACAAAATATATTTGGGCTCAACCAAAGACACCTTTAAGACCTGGTGGTTCAACCACAGATCTACATTTAAAATAGAAAAATTAAAAAACAATACAAAATTGGCTAACCATATCTGGAAATTGAAATCAAAATATGAAAAAGATCCACACATAACATGGAGCATTGTAAAAACTGCCAAGCCTTACAACGGTGGACAAATATGTAGACTGTACCAAGAAGAAAAATTAGAAATTATGACATACCCAAATAAAGACGAACTGTTAAATGAAAGAACAGAAATTATGACAAATGCATCCACACTAAGAAATACCTCTTAGGTTCATACAACCTTGGATGAAAACGTCATAATTCGTTTGAATTTAAACAATGCACGTTCATAAATTCTCTGCCACGTGAACGTTCAAATAAAACACCGTTACAAAAGCGTTCTTAAAAAGAAAAACAGTAAAAGGTAAAATCAGTTATTAAAAATCGCCTGAAGACACCACTCATGGTAGAAACCTGGGTAGCGAAATAACTCTTTTAAAAATGGAAAAAATATATATACATATATATTTACACACACACACACACACACACACACACACATATATATATATATATATATATATCCGAGTGAGTATAGAATGAGGAGAGAAAAGAAAAAAATTTTTCCCGTCCAAAACATTAATTTAAAACAGTGCTTGATATATGATGTATAGAGCTGTGAATATTTATTATAGATTATGTTTTGACATGCTTTTAACATGCTCACTGATGAATTAGGTAAAAATAAAAATGAAAATAATAATAAAGCCAAAGAGAGAATAAGTTAGTTCTCTTTTTTTTTAATAATTCCCCACTTTGTATCAGGATAATAAACTTTACAGCAAATTGATAGATGGAGCGAAAAAATAGCAGTTCGAGGTTTCCTTTTCTTTAACAAATAGAATAAAGGGAACGGGATTGGTACTACCAAGAAGAGATATCATATCAAATATAATAAAACTGAAGGGAAAATGATAAGATCAGATAAATGTGAAGGAAAGCAGACAAGAGAGGAATAGGGTCAAGGAAAAAGAAAAATAGAGAAGGAAAAACGTTGGTTAGCACAGAAATTCCTTGGGGTCAAACCCCTAAGTGAATCTCCATTCTGATTAGCCACACACACACATACAAAAAACCCCAAAAAAAACACCCACATACATTAATAGTAAGCCGAAAGTATTTGTCATTTAAATGTAAATCGTCTGCACAACCACACCAACATTGCCTGATGATGAGAATTAATCTTGAAACATAGAAATTTCCATGTAGCAATGAAAAATTGACATAACCTTATAATTATATTATATTAAGCTCTATAATACTCATTATATTGAGCACTGTTTATAATAAAATAAATGCCAGAGCACTCAAAATATAAAAAAAACCTTGAGTCCTCTTCACTTGGAATGAATATATATATGTGTGTGTGTGTGTGTATATATGTATTCAAATTAATGCAGGTTTCATTGAATAATATAGACAAGTTTTGTCTATTAATTTTGTGTAGGATCCGTTCATACCGTCTGATATACTTGATGGTGATATCGTTGAAAGACAAAAAAAAAAATCAGTAATTGTTGATTTTTTTATCGGGTCTAAGCTTTCGGCTCACATAAGCCATTATCAAAGAGTAAATATATATATACAGATATATATATATATATATATATATATATATATAATATATATATATATATATATATATATATATATATATATATATATATATATATATATATATATGTGTGTGTGTGTGTGTGTGTGTGTATATGTATTCATATATGTATATATATATATATTATGGAAATCGACAAATTTTAACGAAACTTGGTTATAATCAACCAACAATTTGAAATGAATTGTTTGAACATTATTTTTTATCGATACCCGTATTTAAGTAGATATTCTGTTTTTAATGAAACAGTATTATATATTTATATCTACCGGCCTGATTATTTACGATAAATTTTTATTACGAAAATGTGTGCCATTCAGCAGGATTTGAACCTGCGACCCCTATTAAATTTATTCTAAATAATCAGGCCGGTAGATATAAATATATAATACTGTTTCATTAAAAACAGAATATCTACTTAAATATGAGTATCGATAAAAAATAATGTTTAAACAATTCATTTCATATATATATGTATATATGTATTCGTATATGTATATATATATATATGTATATATATATATGCATATATATATATATATATATATATATATATGTATATATATTTACATCTATATATATATGCTGCCTTTGACATTTTAAAAAGATATCACTTGACCGACATCATATTCTTAGTTTGCCTTGCGCAAAATTAGTGTGAATCGATAACAAAATGCAAAAAATGAAATTTTGCTTTCGAACGTTTTAGATAGGATTTTAAAAATTTTCAAAAATAATAACATCAAAATTTGATCTTTACTCTTAATAATAGCCTAAAAATTTCATGATAAAACTTTGTTTTTATGAACTTTGGGCGTTTTAACATCATGATATAGTGTCGTTGTTTTTTCTTTTTTTTTTTTGGCCATTGAGTGGACGTATCTAAATCTGTAGTTTCTTTCTTTTATTTGACTACAGTATGGCTCATTCCATGTCAAATCAACAAGGGGTTAGACCATGTCCGACACAGATTTTTTTCAAATTTGCTACACTTATAGATCTTCATGAAAGGAATTGAATGGTACCTGTTACACATCTCAATCTCAAGGGGTTCCTGAAATGACCTCTGACTTTTTTATGAAAATGCTGAAAAATGTGAATAGTCTCCAACTTTAAAAGATGATATCTCAGTTGTTTAAGGACCTACAAAGTTCATTCATATATCATTCTAAAGTACTTGGATAGATCTACAATTTTATATGGGGTATTATTTTTTTAAAGATCAAATAAAAAAGTTGACCTCGATCTTTGACCTGACTTACCTCAAAAAATGATATTTTAATTTTTTTTAAATTTTGACAAAAGATTTCTGTATCTTATGAGAGTATATATTCCAAATTTCATAATGGGCATTCCAATACAACTGTTGCTCCAAGCATTTTATAGAAAACTGAGAAAATTTTAATTTTTTTAAAAATTTGACTATCTTATGACAGTATTTATTCCAAATTTTATAATAGGCATTCCACTAGAACTCTTGCTACAAACATTTTATAGAACAGGGAAAATTCAAAATGGAGGAATGTAGTATCTGCTATTTCATATAAAAATATTTTGATATTTCACAATATGGTCAAGTTTTATATTTTTGTTAAGCTATTTTAATGCTGATTAATATTCACATAAGGGTCATGGTCATGAAAACAATAAAAACATTTTTTCTGGTGATGTAACTGAATTTTCTTCATTTTTTTTCTAATGTAGCACAGATTTTGTTATGGAAAAAGCGATACAATAAAGAAAGAATTCTGAAAAGTGTTAGGTTTAATTAAATTATAGCATTAAAAATATATGTGACCTTTATGGTGAATAAATTTTGTTGATGTTTAATGCTGTATTCTAAATCTACAAAAAAGCAATTTCTATAATTTAAGTAAGTTCTGGTACTTTTATACTATCCAGAATATTCATTCTTTCTACTACTACTACTACTACTACTACTCAACTTCAAAACCCTTTTCTCAAACTAATGTAAACTGTCCATGCTAAAGGGTAATAAAACTCAGTTTCGGGCAAAGTGAAAAAATGTGATCTCCTCATCAGTCTAAATTTGTAATGTATAGAAAGTCAGAAAAGGTTCAGGAAAATATCACAGGAATGTGATGATAATAACAGACAATCCAAATTGATCCCTGGTAAGAAGATTTGCACACAATGTTGAAAAAAAAAATACATCAGCTGAGTCTTTTGACACTGCTTCAACAACAGAAAAAGCTCAGCCACAATCAGCTGAAGACCAATCTTCAAACATTTTTGTGGACACTGATTTACAGCTACTGAATGTGTCACTGTCAATTATTGGTGAATCATCAGTAAAGCGACGAAAACTTGAAAAACATACCATTTATAAGAAGAAAAAATAGAGAACATTACAAGATCAATATCTGATAGAATCAGTATAATTTCATCAAACATTTCTCATGAGGAATCAACTAGCGGAGAACACCAAACCTTTGAAAGAGAAATGATCACCCAGTTGAAAGAGAAGTTTGCAGCAAGTGAAAAGAGATCACAAAAAATCCAAATTCTGACGGTACTTCCAAAAAGCTGGAGTCTAAGCAAAATACAAACAGAATTTGTCACTACAATGTACTTGGCGAGACAAGCAAAAAAACTTGTGAATGAGGAAGGAATTTTAGCTTTGCCAAATACACAAAAACTAGATTCCCATAAGAGATGATTGATAAAGTGAGGCAGTTGTATAAAAGTGAAGAAGTCAGTAGAGTGATGCCTTGACAAAATGATTACAAGACGGTTTTAAAGGATAGGAAACGGGTTCAGGAACAAAATTATCTTGTTCTCTGTAACTTAAAAGAGGCATTTGAATTATTCAAATCAAAGAACCAGAAGAAAATAAGCTTCTCCAAATTCGCTGAGCTTAGACCAAAAGAATGTGTGCTAACATGTGGTTCTGGGACTCATACTGTCTGCATTTGCACAATTCATCAGAATATGAAGTTGATGATTGCAGGATCTCATCTTGGTAAACTGACTGAAGGAGAAAATTATCATTTGACAGATTACCACTAATGCATACTTGCTGTTACATGCAATGAAGCATCAGGAAGTTGCTACTTGGGTGACTGCTCAACTTGCAGCAAACTGATGGATGATTTTATTTTGTATATGGAAGAAATTTTTAGCAAAAATTTTGGTTGATGAGTTTGTATACAAACAGTGATAGAACCACTCTACAAACTATCACAATCCACAGAGAAATTCATTGAAACTTTTCATGCAGGCCTTCTAACATTGAATAAGCATAATTTCATTGCCAAAGTACAATCAAAATTTTGTTCTGATAGAAAAGGTTCTTTGAAGGTTGGTTGCATCCATTCATCTGCTACTATAGAAATAGAATTGACCTTGAGCATATTAATTTTGTAATAATATCTGATTGTCTCAAGCATGACACAGTAGCTGTCCATTTATTTCAAAGAAAGCTTATAGAAAAATTTTTTAAAATTCTTGATTTTGATGTCCAAAAAATGATATATTTTTTTGATGGTGCTGTTTCACACTACAAAAATTTTAAAAACTTTATAAATTTGTGCAACCATAAATCTGATTTTGGTATCGATGCAGAGTGGCACTTTTTTGCTGCTTCTCATGGGAAAAGACCATGTGATGGGTTAGGTGGCATTGTTAAAAGGTTAGCAGCAAAAACTAGTCTGCAGCGACCCTATAATGAACAAATCATGACGCTAAGACGGCTGTATTTTTATGTGAGAAAAAATATTTCTGGAATACATTTCTTATATTCCTTAACTGCAGAATGGAGGAATGAAGCAAACATCTTAGAAGATAGGTTTAGCAATTCCTCCACTATTATAGGCACACAGAAATTATATACTTTTGTTCCTGTCTCTCAGAGAGAAGTGGAAGTAAAAACAGTGTCAACACAAAATGAAAGGAAGGATAGTTCAGATCCCAAAACTAAACAATATGGTGTTCGAAGACATTAACGGATTTGTGACAGCACTTCAAGATAGCACATCTTTCTATTATCCATCACATCCAAATATATTAATTTTGAAATATTCTGATATTCTTAGCTCAGTTGATCCAATAAGTGAAACAGGAAGAACTTAAAAACTTTCAAAAAATGAGATGAAATCTCATTTTTTTGAAAGTTTATAAGTTCAATCATTTTAGAAAGAATGATTTTGAAAGAAAAATCTAAATAAATACATTAAAATTCATTATTATGAAAAAAAGTTTCAGTGAAACAGATTTTTCATTTTCCATTTTGAAATGTATCCCAATGAACACAGATTGATTTCTTGTGGATATAGTGTATCATGTCAAAAGTGAAAGAAACTGTTTACCATCAACATCAAATGTCATTTATTCTTTTGATACTATAACCTAATTGAATCTCAACACACTTTTTAGTATTCTTTCTTTATTACATCACTTTTTACATATCAGAATCTGTGTTGTATAAGAAAAAGTACGAAAGGAATCCTAAAAACCGTTTGATCGTCAAAAAAAGATTATTTTGATTTCACAACCAGAACTTGCATAACACTCAACATGTCAAGAATTTTTTTAGAACATTCATTTTTAAAGTTTTTTTCATAAAAAAAGTACCCATAAACTACAGAAATTGCTTTCTTTTTGTAGATTTAGAATATCAGACATCAACCAAAATTTGTTCACCATAGAGGTCAAATATTTTTTATGCTATAATTTAATTAAACCTTAACACTTTTCAAAATTCTTTCTTTATTATATCACTTTTTCTATAACAAAATCTGTGTTGCATCAGAAAAAAAAAATGAAGAAAATTCAGTTTCATCAGCAGAAAATTTTTTTTATTGATTTCATGACCATGGTCCTTATGTGAATATTAATCAGTATTAAAATAGCTTTACAAAGATATACAACTTGACCATGTTGTGAAATATCAAAACGTTTTTATATGAAGTAGCAGATACTACATTCCGCCATTTTGAATTTTCCCAGTTCTATAAAACGCTTGTAGCAACAGTTCTAGTGGAATGCCTATTATAAAATTTGGAATAAATACTGTCATAAGATAGTCAAAAATTTTAAAAAAATTAAAATATCGTTTTTTGAGATAAGTCAGGTCAAAGGTCAAGGTCAACATATTTATTTGACCTCTAAAAAAATCCCCAGATAAAATTGTAGATCTATCCAAGTACTTTAGAATGATATATGAATGAACTTTGTAGGTCCTTAAACAATTGAGATATCATCTTTTAAAGTTGGAGACTATTCACATTTTTTAACATTTTCATAAAAAAAGTCAGAGGTCATATCTCAGGAACCCCTTGTGATTGAGATGTGTAACAGGTACCATTCAATTCATTTCATGAAGATCTATAAGTGTAGCAAATTTGAAAAAAATCTGTGTCGGACATGGTATTTGCCCCACCAAAATTTGTTGGTTTTATACAGAATGAGCCATCTGTGTGTGTATTGATATGTCCTGGAAAGGGATATATATATATTATTCGAAGTAGCTACATGGTTTTGGCAAATGTAACCGGATAGGACAATCTAGCAAGTAACCGTAATGGACCGGTACTCGTCGTAGTCGTATGAAGTATGCTTAGGCGTAGGCTTATGCAATAGGCGTAGTCAATAGGCGTAGTCCTTCGCGTCCCGCATTCGTTTGTATTAGCCAGCAAATCATGTTACTGTGATGGCAAATCTAGGTGTATGCATATTCATTACATCAGCTCCCCCTGAGCTAAATTTTCCCGTCAATTTTAGCTTAAATATTTTCTGTTTTTAGGGTCTAAACATAATCGACTGATTTTTTCCTCAGTCTTTTTCGCCTCAGTCCTCCCTGTCGTGGTGCCTCTGGCATTGGGGTTGGATATACTTCCATTGGCGTATGTTGACTTGCTGGTACGGGAATTTCTCATGCGCTATGCATGAGTTCCATTGGAATTTCTTTGGTATTTTCCATGACCTCTGTAGTGTGTCTGGGTCTCCATTGATTCAAATGTCTTTTGCACCCTTTTATGTCATATATGATCTGGTCAATTCTTTTGGTTATCATTCCTTCTTCCAAATACATTTTTCCAGCCCTAAAGTTTTTGAAAAGAACTTTTTCACCTGGATTGTATGCTTTAGCCATCTGGTTTTCTTTTTTAGCAGTTTTCTTCGCCGGACTAGGAAACAGCCTGTCGAACACAGCGTATTTTTCTCGCGAACATTAAATCTGCTGGCAATAACCCTGACGTCGTATTCGGGTTTGGCGTGATTCTATATACTGCCAAAAATTTCTGAATACTTCCTTCATTTGTGTCCACGCCTTGACTTTTCTTCAACAGCTCATTAAAAGGTGTCCTTGAATTTTTTCGCCTGTCCATTCGATCTTGGATGATATACTGGCGTTGTCACGTGATTGGTGGACAATGATGAACAGAATTCCTTTAATTCTCTTTTAAGTGCATTTATTGTAATTGTTGCAGTCAGATATCTGCACTTTATTTCTGGCCACTTAGTAAAATTGTCCACCATAATTAGGTAAAAAGATCCATTTATGGGCCCTGCATAGTCGATATGCAATCGAGTCCATGGGACATCTGTCTTTGGCCATGTTTGAATCTTTACCAGTGGATCCTTGCTGCCAGTTAACATCTTCTGCGCTGTTTCACCAGGTTTTCTATGTCTTGGTCCATCCTTGGCCAATAGGTATAGCTTCGCATTAAAGATTTCATTCTCAAAATCCCTGGATAGCCAGTGTGAAATTCTTTCATAATTTTCTTTTGCAGAGTACACGGTATTACAACTCTATCTGCGTATAGTAATACTTTTTCGCAGATTGAAAACGGTGACACACTAATTCATTTTTTAGTTTTCTCGCTCAACCAGACTTGCTTTTTCATTTTTTTTTAATGAAATCATCGTTCTCCGTTGCTTTTTTCACACCCTATAGCGTAACCGGTAATTCTCTAATAGTGTTGCATACAGACTCGACAATTCACTTTTATCTCTTAGTGCCGCTAAGTGCCGTTTCTTCTAGTGGTTTCGTACATTCAGGAATCAATCTTGATAACCCATCGGCCTGACCTAGCTTCTTTGAAGGCACATATTCTATTTTGAAATTATAATTCAATAGAATTACATGCCAACACTGTAGTCGAGTTGTCGTGTGAGTTTATATACCTTTTTTATTTTTCAAATATTGATAACAGCGGTTTGTGGTCTGTTTGCAGAATAAACTCTCTTACATATAGAAACCTGTCAAATTTTTTTACAGTGTAGATTATTGCTAATCAGTATGAAGCAAAACAGCACCTAGTCCCTCATTACTGGCATCTGCTGCTACATTAATTTTCCTCTTCGGGTCGAGGTCTATGAAGTCTGCTCATAGACAACTTTTTATTTTTTATAAAAGCATGTTCGCATTATTTCAACCATATCCACTTTACGCCCCTTTTCACTAACTTATTCAAAGGAGCTCTCATATCACCCATTTTAGGAATATGAATGCTATAGTAACTTATTAATCTCATGAACGCCTGGTGTTTAGCCAAATTATCAGGTGCCCTTTCTGGATCCGGTTTTCTTCCTTTACTGTTAATGTCTGCCCTAAATATTATATCTTCTTTAAGAAGAGCTCGCATTTTTCAGCACTCAGCTTGAACCCGTATACCTTAATTTTCTGAAATACACTCTCTAATATGCGTTTTGTGTTGGGCCTCGTTTTCACTTTTAATCAAAATATCTAAATATGCGATTGCATACTCCATACCAGTCAACATTGTGTCCATTATTTGCTGGAATAGGCTTGGAACTACCTTCAATCTATATGGAAGACGATTTAGTTTAAAAATCCCTTTATGCGTGTTTATTGTCAGGTACTTCGAACATTCTTCACTGACTTTAAACTGAAGGCAAGCCTCCGACAAGTCCAACTTTGAAAACACTGTACCTCCGTTTAATTTAGTAAATATATCCTCTGGAGACGGTAGAGGGTACGTATGGTCTTTTAAACAGTCATTTAAGCCTGTCGAAAAGTCCGCACACACTGTGATTTTTCGGTATTTCTTTTTTATATATACGGTTGGAGATTCCCAATCCGTGTAATCAATATTTGAAATTATGCCACTTTTCTCCAACCTTTCTAATTCCTCATTTATTGTGTCTAGTGTCGAAAAAATTGATTTCACATTTTCTTTCAATTCGAAGTTGACTTCTGTTTTTGTGCACAGACCTAGATCTTCGCGAGGGAATTCGCTTTTCAAATTCGTAATAAATTTTTCTGTTTTCTTCATCTTATCATTCTCTATGACGTTAACTTTGTTACAGAAAGCATTTACCAGTAATTCTCATGAGTTAAACAATACGATCCAGCCTAAACCAAAGAAGTTTACTGAACCAGGTAGCACTTACACTTTCGATTTGTGAATGTTCTCCCATGAACGAAATGTTACATTTTAATTCATCTTTAAACTTGAGTCTTTATCTTGACACTTCCCTAGCAATTTTGTCTGTGTCAGTCAGCAGTTGGTAACTGATTTTTTTCCGTGTTTGCTTGTTTATTACCGAGATACCACTTCCTGAATCGAGTAATAATTTTACAGTCTGCCCATTTATTTTTACACTGGGGTATTTTCTTTTGCTCTCCTCAAGTTCGTTTTTCAACAAAACTATATTCATCTTTGTTTACGACAATGATTTTACTTTTCTCTCTGTTTTGTCCGAAAAAGAGAACTTCTGTGGTCTACATGCCCACAAATAAAACATATCTTTATTTATATGCTGAGAAGAGCATAAAATTTTTCTTTCCTTATTCTGTATCCACTTCTGTTGTCTTACAATTTGTACTTGCGAAATGCTCTTCTTCTCAATCCGAGTATTATCTTTTTTATGTTTATAAGTCGCTGACATTCTTCCCTTACATAATCTTCGGATCCTGTTCCATGATAGAGTGGATTCTTGATTTAATTTCATTGCCTTTCGGTGTCATTAGCACTTGCACAAAAATTAGACACTTGAACATTTTGCTTGACAATGCTTTTAATTTAAACGCTGTGCATTAACCATACCTGTATACGTGACAAAATCACCATCCTCTTGTTTTACGATATTTAGACACTTGTATCGTGTAGACCATCATTTTCATCGAAAATTTTTGACAAAATTTCTAACTTCTTCTGGCTTCTTTAGGAGGGTTAAATTCGCGTATTTTGTATTTTCTTCTGTTCCCAACTACTGCAACAATAGAGTGATTTTTTTCCTCGTTAAACCATTGTTCACATCTTTTCGTAAATATTGTTTCAAACCTACGAAAATAAGCCGAAAACGTTAAACCACTGTCAGATTCGAATTTAAATTCAGAGAGTAAATTTGAAATTCCTTCAGCTGAAAAAATCTAGAGCTCGGTTCTTTTGTTGTTCTAGGTAATATGTCTTCCCAAAGTGATTTATTGTCTTTTGCCTGTTGTTTTCCGCAATTTGTTCCATTCTGCCAACGTATCCACAATCATTTTGATCCAATTTATGTAGACAATAAAATCTTCTAAGTCCAAACAAGAGAGGGTGCAATTTTTTTACTTTCTGTAAGCGTTGCACAAGTTTTTCCTTTTCTAACATTCCTCGTTAATAAGCATTAAAACAAAAAAATGAGGGAAAATTACTTACTTTCTGTAAGTGTTGAACGAGCTATGTCCCGGAAAGGGAGATATATATATATATATATATATATATATATATATATATATTATTCAAAGTAGGTAATTTGTTTTGGCAATTGTAACCAGGTAGGACAATCTAGCAAGTAACCGCAATAGACTGGTACTTGTCATAGTCGTATGCAGTGATCGTAAATATAGGCTTATGCAATAGGCGTAGTCAGTAGGCATTCCAATAGGCGTAGTAGTATTTATTTGGCTTCCCACTTAAGGCCTTTTTAATGTGAGTAATCCGGTCCATATAGCCTGGCCAAAATGTTACTGTCTAATGTACCCCAGATGAGACACCATCTTTTGGAGTAGCCTCGACTGCGCCACCCGAAGGCAAATAGTTCGACAACGTGCATTCAATAGGCGTAGTCCTATGTGTCCCCATCTTAGTCTGTATTTATGGCTGACACCAGCCAGTCATATTACTGTTAGGGGGAAACAAGGTGTATGCATATTCATATTCATATATGTGTGTGTGTGTGTGTGTGTGTGTGTGTGTGTGTGTGTGTGTATATGTACACTACCGGCCATAGTTATTAGGCCACCCCAGTTTTTTAAAAGCAATGATGAATTTCATACTATTTTTAGTATTTATTGCCTAATGAAAATGGAATGTTTCTTGTGTTATTATTACTTTGCAAAATTTTACAAGGCAAGGAATCAAAGATGAACTCGTCTGAATCACCCTAAATTTTCTTCATTCTTTCATTAATGAAACTGCAGTATAGGTAATTATTAAATATTTATAAATTGATTTGATGCACAGAAGCTCCTCGTCGAACTAAAACAGGCGCCTTTTCACCTCAGCACGGAACAAGTGTAAAAAAGTACTGAACGAAGCCAAGAGGGCTTTTGCTACCAGAATTAGGCAACGCATAGCATCCTCTAAGTTTGGTTCCAAAGATTACTGGCATCTCTGCAAAAGCGTGCCCAGCAGGAACAAGACTTCAATACCCCCACTAATAAATGAATTTGAAGTTCTCACCTCCCCAGCCGACAAGGCTGAATGCTTTGCCCGTAGATTCTCAACCAATTCGACACTGGACTTGTTAGGAATACCTACACCAGACTTCCCACCCAGAACTAAGGCTCAACTAAATAACGTCCACATTACACCCTCGCTGGTCGCCAAGATAATTGCACAACTTGACCCACACAAAGCGAGCGGCGGTGACGGAATCCCAGTCATAGTACTGAAGAAATGTGCCCCAGAACTCTCCTCTGTCCTCTCTAAACTCTATAACCTCTGCCTATCTGCTTCCTGCTTTCCTGCCTGTTGGAAGTCCTCCTGCGTAGTTCCTATATTTAAGAATTCTGGCGAACCCTCAAACCCCGCCAATTACCGTCCTATTAGTCTCCTTTCAATCTTTGGCAAAGTTTTCGAAGCCATTATCAACACCGAGGTGATTCAGCATCTCATGGCCAATGGGCTTCTCTCTGACAAACAGTACGGGTTTCGCTTCACCAGGTCTACTGCTGATATGCTAACGACCATTACCGAGTACATATACTGGGCACTCGACAAGAATGGTGAAGCCCGAACCGTTGCCTTGGATATCTCCAAAGCATTCGACAGGGTCTGGCATGCTGGCTTCTTATGCAAACTGCGGAGCTATGGGATAACTGGACATCTGTTTGACCTCATCCAGTCTTTCCTCTCTAACCGCACATTGAAGGTGGTATTAAATGGGCATGCCTCCCAAAACTACCATACGAACGCGGGCGTCCCTCAAGGTTCTATCCTAGGTCCCACGCTCTTTCTGATCTACATTAATGATCTCCCCGACACCATTAGATCCCAAGTTGGCATGTATGCCGACGACACAACAGTCTACTCTCGCATCGATCAGAAACCAGGTCTGGACGACAAAGTGAACCCCGCTGCCGTACTTGAAAGGGACCTCCAATCCGTAGTGGCCTGGGGTAGGAAATGGCTGGTTTTATTTATTTGTAAAATACAAATTGTGGCTCAAGGCCGAAAGGTGGGAGGGGGAAGAAAAACTCGGGTTGGTCTTCAGTACTCTATCCTATACCTAGCTAATCAGAATCACGACCCATACATGCGTTATAATGGTTCTCATTCACCATAAGAATTTGTCCATCACCACTCTTACTTATCATGCACCAAAATGTCGCAATAACATACCGAGGACCTACAAAACGCCCCAAGTGTGTATATAAAAATTTGTGAATATTTACAATAGTTTGCAAAAATAACTTTAAAAATTTTTTTTTTCATGAAATGGAATGTCATGATGGGCAGGGGTATGAAGAAAACAAAAAGTTCCCAAAACATAAAACAATTCAAATAAATGCATATACATCATGTTAGTAAGACCCAAACACACCCTCAAAAATAAAGAGGCCGCTGTATTCTGCCTTGAAGGACAAAATCAAGGAGCTCTCTTCCTAAAGGGGGACTGGAGAGGCTGGGCAAAAAAATAAGTTGGACTGGAGAATATAAGACTGACCCAGCCGAGAATCAAAAAATGGGACAAAAATAACAGTGGACAATGGGAATCTCGAACTGGATCATAACAAAAGCAATGGAGCCGGGAACAGGCTAGGACAAACACATGCACTCACATTAACTAGGTACACAAAAGAACTTCTTACCTAAACCACGGGAGGGGTTCCAACGGAATCCACCCCGATGCGCCTAGCAGATCTAGAAGAGAAAATCAAGGCTAGCCCCGGTCACGCGAACCAGGCTCGCTGCATTTATCCACCTTTCACCGAAATCTGTCGGGTGCAGTCGTTTCCGTTCAGTTCTAATCTTCATTTTGAGCTGGTGCTCAAAATATCGGATTAGATCCTGATCCGAAAGACGGCCTCCCCGCAAGACTTCCTCCAGACGCGTCATCCAAATCACCATTCTAGCCGTGGCCAGTAGCGACAGAAACACCATCCGTTTCACTCCAGAGTACGGGGGCGACACATTGTCCACAGCGTATGCGCGATCAATGAGCACGAGCTCCCGCGGCGCGATACGAGCAGTCAACTCGCCGACACGCTCCCACAACGGGCGAACGCGCGAACAATGGAAGAAGGCGTGCGCAGACGTCTCCTTGATTCCAAGGTTGCAACGTTCACAATCTGGCAAATCCGCCAGGCCCATTGCGAAACGCCTGTCATTGAGCGACAAGCCATTCCGAGCCAATCGCCAGGCGAGAGAGAACTCAGAGTTGCTGAGCCAATCCGCACCCGGCGCCCAAGACCAATGAGAGCGGTACTCCACTCCCGACATGCCGAGCTTACTGCACAGCTTATCTTTCACGGCACCCTCCACTAGTCCCCGATAGAAGATTTTCCTAGGCTGTGAAAGGTCACTGGACCGTGGAATGGCCTGCAAGGCCGCCAGACATTCGAGCAGGAATTTCGGTCGCACCCAAGGCCTGACGGTCAGCCAAAGGGTCGGGGGGGTGATGGTAAGGCAAGGGAACATGTCCCTCACTACCCCCGCAAGCAACCGATCTTCCTCCAACGCGCGCCTGAGAAATGCCAACCTCGAAGCGAGCACGTGGCTCCTCAAGTGTGGCATTCCCAGACCCCCTTGACACGGACGGAGGTAACAGGCTCCTTTGCTGACCATGTGTTTGCGTCCTCTCCACAGGCAGGAGAATAGCAAACGCTCGAGCGCCTTCTCATGATCATCGCAAAGGGGAAGTACTGACAGTCGGTAAAGGATCATGGGAAAGAGGTATGTGTTACACACCTCCGCCAAGCCCTTCACGGAGAGACCCCGTCGACGCCAAATCTTGACCGACGCGCCGACCTTTGCCAGTACTTCTGACCAGTTTTTCTCCAGCTGTAAGTCCGGACCGAACCAAACTCCGAGGATTTTGACCGGCCCGTCCGTCCAGCCGAAGGGCCCCGGGAGGGAAACACCCTTCCAGGCACCTAACCGCAAGCCGGATGACTTGTCGCAGTTAATTCTGGCCCCTGTCACCTTCTCGTACCGTACAAGCGCCTGTTGTACCGCCTCTATGTCCCTGCGGGAGGACACAAAGGTCGTTACGTCATCGGCGTACGCGGAAACCCTGGCTCGAGCTTCACCAGGGACGGCGATTCCACGTAGGACCGGACTGTGCGTCTCGTCCCTTAGCCGGCGAAGTAGCGGCTCCAACGCCAGGACGTAAAGGAGAGACGACAGTGGACAACCCTGTCGGACCGACCTAGACAGCGCGAAAGCGCCCGACAGCTTCCCGCTCACCTGCACCACAGCCTGGGGGGAGCGATACAGGAGGCTAATCCAGCGGCTGAAGTCGGGTTTGAATCCGGCGGCCTGCAGGACAGCAGCCAGGTAGCCATGGTCAATCCTATCAAATGCCTTGGACTGATCCAAATTGATCAGCGCGGCCTCATCGTCGTCTTCTACACCCTCTACGATCGTGCGAATCAAGTGCAGGTTGCTCTGAATTGTTCTCCCCTTCACAGAACAAGTCTGATCCGGTTCCAACAGAGACTCGGCAACTAGCTGCAAGCGATTCGTCAGGATCTTGGCCAAAATCTTTAACTCTGTGTTTAGCAGAGTTATGGGCCTGTAATCGTCTAATTCCCTCCCAACCTTCTTGCCCTTTCTCAACAGCGTGATCACGCCCCTGGTGATCCGACCGGGGATGGACCCCTGCCGAAACCAGTGGTTGAACACGACAGCCAAGATCGGGACAAAAAGGTGCGACATCCTCAAGTACAATTCATAGGGCAAACCATCCAAACCTGGCGACTTGCCTCTGCCGACCTTCTTCAAGGCCACGTAGATTTCGTCCTCCGTAATCTCCCCTTCACAGCTAGCCGCTTCAGCCGGCAAAAGCCGGGGAAAGTCAGCCAAATAGCTGCGAAACTCCTCGTCGCGGAGACCAGGTTCCTTGGTAAAACGGTGTTCGAAATGCTGCCGGAAAGCCTCGCACATGTCGTCAGTGGACCTTAGGAGATGTCCCTCCGGGTCGCGCACCTCTCGAATGTACCGGTCGCCGGCACGGCGAATTTCTTCCTTGCGCAGTTCTGCGCCCATGTTCACAGCTTCGGAAGACATCTTGCTTAACTTATGTCTAATTACCTGACCCATGTAGCGCTCGTTAGTCGGGCGCTGCAGGGCCTCCCTGGCTAAGGCTATCTCTAGGGGATCCCCACCAGCCTCCGCCCGGGCGAAATTAGCTCTAAGTGTCTTTGCCTTCGCAGCCTTATCTAGGTTGAGCCGTTGGCTGTATTGGGTGGCGAAAGACCTAATGCTATCCTTAAGGCTAGCCCACCACCTACTCCCAATGACTCGCCCAATTAATGCCCGCTGAACTACTCTAGTCAGCTGGTCACGAAAGTCCCGCCTGTCCAGTAAGGACTGATTGAACTTCCAGTAACCAGCCATTCTAGGCCTAAATTCTAACGCCACCCGGGCACAAACGAGTTTGTGGTCCGAGTAGCCTAGCCAGTGGAACGTTGGACATTCTAAGAAGTCTATGTCGGCTTCTCTCACTAACATCCTATCCAGGTACGCTGATACCCGGGTAGAAGGCCAACTATGCGTCCACGTCCACATGCTCCCATCCGGATGATCGACCCGGTATCTGTCGACGAGACCAAATTCGCCGATCAGATCGACCAGGCTGCGATCACCACTCCACCCGCTAGCGCCCCTCCCTCTATCCCATTTGGGGGTTAGGATGGCATTCCAGTCCCCAACTAAGATTAGCCGTGTTGGATTCACCATGAAGGGCTCCAACAGCCGAAAGAAAGAGACCCGCTCACCCTAAACGTTGGGCGCGTAAACCGCAATCAGCCGGAACGTCTTGCTTTTCACTGCAATATCGGCCACGATGAGCCGGCCCTCGGCACCGACATGGACAAGGTCGATCCTCGCGTCCAGGGTACGCTTGACCAGCAAAGAAACCCCTCTGGCATGCCGGCTCCCGTATGCTGAATAGACGACAAAGTCGTTGGACAGCACACACGAGTCGACTTCGCAAACAAAGTGAGTCTCTTGGATCGCGGCCACATCCACGCCGAAGGACAGGAGGTCACGAAGCAGGCGAGCCGCCTTACCCCGATCCCTCAAGCCCCTCGCATTCAAGCTGGCTATCTTGATAGACATCTAGTAGATCTGAAAAGAGAAAAACACTTAAACACGAGCGCATACCGGGTAGAAATCATTGGGGGAAAGGACCCCGACGGACTGTCCAAGGGAACCAGTTCCTACATCGGACGTAACCCGTCCGTCATGGACAATGCCGCCAACGTCCGTTGGGTATGTTAGTTTTACCACCCTATATAACGAGGGGTGGAGCAAAACTGGGAGTCGGCCTGCACAATTTTTCGCCATTTTGCGTAGTTCAGGAGTACCACTCCTCATCATGACGATGTTGGGATAGAGTTTTTCGGCAGCCTCCACGTGATCCCACACTTTTAGATTGCCCCCTGTAGTCCTGATGAGGGTAATTACCCCCGGGGCGTCGGGGAAGTTGAACGGGTCTTCGGACGACTTGCCGTTGACCTCTTTGAGCTTAAGGAGTGGCTTCAAAAGTGCACGCCTTTGTGCACTCCACTCCCTAGCTACGTCCTTTGAGTCTATTTTCATTAGGGCTTCGCCCCTCGGGAGAGTCTTTTTCTTTCTGGGCTGGGACGTTGTAGGAGAAGGGGTGGGAGTGGGGGAGAGAGTTTTCCTTGGTGTAAGTGGGGTCAGCTTGAAGACCGGGGACTGGGAAAAGGAAAGATGTTTGCTGATTTTTTTGAGGGGGGAAGATGGGAGGCTGCTTGCCTTTTTGGCATAAGTGTCTTTTGGCCTCTCCGGAGACCCGGGTAGCGAGACGGCTGCATGCGTCTTCCTGTCGCTGCTTCTGCTCCTCCGCTGCATCTTGATGCTGTGTTGCTGCTGCTGTTCTTCCTCCTCTCTGTTTCTTTTCAGGGAAGAGGCTCTTGGTTGTGCCGCTGAGCCGACCTCCATCCGCTCCTCCGTCGGGGGTTTTTTGGGTTTCGCCTGCAGGGCGTCCTGCTTGGTTGGCGAGGGTGTCGTCGCCTTCTTCCTGGGAGGAGCTGCCGACTCCTTTGGCTTGGGAGAGGGCGCAGGAGGGGACGCTGGCACTGCTGCTGCTTTGGCGGGTTGCTTTTCCGCCGACGGTTGGCTCTTGGGTTTGGTTCCTCTCTTGCCAACCGTCTTCCATTCTCCCTCCTTTTGCTCCGCCGGGCCGTTTTTTGGTTGTGCCGGTTTTTCCGGCTTTTCTGCTGTAGTAGCGGCGGCGGCGGTCGTCTGCGGAGGTTGGGTCTTGGGTGCCGGATTCTTGGTGGGGCACTCCCTGGCCACGTGGTTGGAGTCTCCGCAGACCCAGCAGAAGGGCTTCCTGCCCTCCACGACGACGTAGATCCTTCTCCCCCTGCAGTTGATGATGTTGGGGATTTTGGCCAACTTTTCGCGAGCGACCGTCGCCTGCAGGGTGAAGTCGCCAGTCAGAAAGCCCTGCTTCGAGGTGAGCGCCTTTACTTCCTCGACCCTGCCGTACTGAGTGAAAAAGACCCCGACATGGTCTGGTGAGATGTCCATGGGCACTCCGTGCAGGGTGATCTTGGATCTGCGCGTGCCCATGTACTCAGTTTCCAGTAGCAGGGTCTTGGTCTGCATGATGGTGCCGGCCAGTTTTCTGGCCTCGTCGGCGGTGCTGAGCAGGACGTCCCACGTGGCGTAGCTGCGCCTGGCCACCATCTTCCCGTTGATTTTGAGGGCTTTGATGGCCTCCTCTATGGCGTCCCTGCTGACTCCGATGAGTTTGTGGCTTTTCAGGTCCTTGGTCAGCAGGGAGAGGATCCTGGGCTCGATCTCGCTCAGCGTTTCGGGTATCGGGAGGATTTCCGATCCCTTCACGTACTCTGCGTACTTGTCCTTGAGGGATTCGTAGTACGCAGCGCCCTTGAGTACTTTCTGGATGGTCCCCTCTTTCCATGCCATGCTGGTGGGTACCGCTGCTGCTGGTTTCTGCTGCACAACTTCCGCCGACGTGGAGGGAACTGGAGATACTGGTGCCGCCGGTAGTGCCGGTAGTCTTGGTAGTCCAGGTAATCCGGGTGCTTCGGGTGCTTCTTGTGCGGGGGGTGTTGGCGTAGCTGGCGGTAAGCGCCAGTCCCCCTCCGTGCCTCCCACCGACGCCATGGTGAGAGGAGTGTTGTTATCCGGCCCATCGGAGGCCATGCCTCCTACGTGGCCTTACACCGGACAACTGCTTCCCGGTGTTTCGCGTTTCGAAAAACACTACTTTTACGCTGGCCCGAGCAATAAACTCGGGCTGGAAAACAGTTGCCCAAGACACAAAGCAATGGCAAATATCACTGCGGAACAAATGCTACGCTTTGAGCTTCTTATTACAAAACAACACAAAACAACACAAAATCCCGGGTAGGAAATGGCTGGTATGTATTTATTCATGTATAAAATACATTGAATTCTGGCACAAGGCCAACAAATGGGAGGGGGAACAAAAACTTGGGTTGGTCTTCCGTAACTATCTTATACCTAGCTAATCAGATTCACGACCCATACATACGTTACAATTTTCTCATTCACCATAAAAATTTGTCCATCAACACTCATACTTATCATACACCAAAATACCGCAGTAACATACCAGGGACCTAAAAACGCCCCAAATGTACATAAAAATTTGTTTATTTACAATATTTACAATAGTGTACAAAAATAAATTTAAAACTTTATTCATGAAATGACATGATGGGGAGGGGTATGAAGAAACAAAAATCCCCAAAACAAAAAACAATTTCAAATGAATATATATACACAATGTTAGAAAGACCCAAACACACCCACATAATTAAAGAGGCCACTGTATTCTGCCTTAAAAGACAAAATCAAGCAGCTCTCTTTCTAAGGGGAATGGAGAAGCAGGGGGCAAAAATAAATTGGACTGGAGAATGTATAAGGCTGACCCAGCCGAGAGTGAAAACGGGACAAAATAATACTTGGACAATGGGAATCTCGAACTGGATCATAACAAAAGCAATGGAGCCGGGAACAGGCCAGGACAAACACATTCACTCACATTAACTAGGCACAAAAAAGACTTCTACCTTAACCACGGGCGGGGTTCCAAAGGAATCCACCCCGATGCAACTAGCAGATCTAAAAGAGAAAATCAAGGCTAGCCCCGGTCACGCGAACCAGGCTCGCCGCATATACCCACCTTTCGCTGAACTCTGTCGGGTGCAGCCGTTTCCGTTCAGTTCTAATCTTAATTTTGAGCTGGTGCTCAAAATATCGGATTAGATCCTGATCCGAAAGACGACCTCCCCGCAAGACTTCCTCCAGACGCGTCATCCAAATCACCATTCTAGCCGTGGCCAGTAGCGACAGAAACACCATCCGCTTCACTCCAGAGTACGGGGGCGACACATTGTCCACAGCGTATGCGCGATCAATGAGCACAAGCTCCCGCGGCGCGATACGAGCAGTCAACTCGCCAACACGCGCCCACAACGGGCGAACGCGCGAACAATGGAAGAAGGCGTGCGCAGACGTCTCCTTAATTCCAAGGACGCAACGTTCACAATCTGGCAAATCCGCCAGGCCCATTGCGAAACGCTTGTCGTTGAGAGACAAACCATTCCGAGCCAATCGCCAGGTCAGAGAAAACTCAGAGTTGTTGAGCCAATCCGCACCTGGCGCCCAAGACCAATGAGAGCGATACTCCTCTCTCGACATGCCGAGCTTACTCCACAGTTCATCCTTCACGGCGCCCTCCACTAATCCCCGATAGAAGATTCTCCTAGGCCGTGAAAGGTCACTGGACCATGGAATGGCCCGAAGGGCCGTCTGACATTCGAGCAGGAATTTCGGCCGCCCCCAAGGCCTATTGCTAGTCCTTAGGAGCGGGGGAGTGATAGTGAGGCTAGGGAACATGTCCCTCACTACCCCCGCAAGCAACCGATCTTCCTCCAACGCGCGCCTGAGGAATGCCAACCTCGAAGCGAGCACGTGGCTCCTCAAGTGTGGCATCCCCAGACCCCCTTGACACGGACGGAGGCAGCAGACTCCTTTGTCGACCATGTGTTTGCGTCCTCTCCAAAGACAGGAGAATAGCAAACGCTCGAGCGCCTTCTCATGATCGTCACAAAGGGGAAGTACAGACAGCCGGTAAAGGATTCTGGGAAAGAGGTATGTATTACACACCTCCGCCAGACCCTTCACGGAGAGACTCCGTCGACGCCAAATCTCGACCGACGCGCCGACCTTTGCCTGTATTTCTGACCAGTTTTTCTCCAACTGTAAGTCCGGACCGAACCAAACTCCGAGGAGCTTGACCGGCCCGTCCGTCCAGTCGAAGGGCCCCGGGAGGGAAACACCCTTCCAGGCACCTAACCGCAAGCCGGACGACTTGTCGCGGTTAATTCTGGCCCCTGTTACCTGTTCGTACCGTTCAAGCGCCTTCTGTACCGCCCTTATGTCCCTGCGGGAGGACACAAAGGTCGTTACGTCATCGGCGTACGCGGAAACCCTGGCTCGAGCTCCTCCAGGGACAGCAATTCCACGCAGGACCGGACTGCACGTCTCGTCCCTTAGCCGGCGAAGGAGAGGCTCCAACGCCAGGACGTAAAGGAGAGGCGACAGTGGACAACCCTGTCGGACCGACCTAGACAGCGCGAAAGCGCCCGACAGCTTCCCGTTCACCTGTACCACAGCCTTGGGGTTGAACACGACAGTCAAGAGCGGGACAAAAAGGTGCGACATCCTCAAGTACAATTCATAGGGCAAACCATCCAAACCTGGCGACTTGCCACTGCCGGTCTTCTTCAAAGCCGCGTAGACTTCGTCCTCCGTAATCTCCCCTTCGCAGCTAGCCGCTTCAGCCGGCAAAAGCCGGGGAAAGTCAGCCAAATAGCTGCGAAACTCCTCGTCACGGAGACCAGGCTCCTTGGTAAACCGGTGTTCGAAATGCTGCCGGAACGCCTCGCACATGTCGTCGGTGGACCTAAGGAGATGTCCCTCCGGGTCGCGCACCTCTCGAATGTACCGATCGCCGGCCCGACGAATTTCTTCCTTGCGCAGTTCTGCGCCCATGTTCACAGCTTCGGAAGACATCTTGCTTAACTTAGCTCTAATTACCTGGCCCATATAGCGCTCGCTAGTCGTGCGCCTCAGGGCCTCCCTGGCTAAGGCTATCTCTAGGGGATCCCCACCAGCCTCCGCCCGGGCGAAATTAGCACTAAGTGTCTTTGCCTCCGCAGCCTTATCTAGTTTGAGCCGCTGGCTATATTTGGTGGCGAAAGACCTAATGGAGTCCTTAAGGTTAACCCACCACTTATTCCCAATGACTCGCCCAATTAACGCCCGCTGAACTAGTTTTGTCAGCTGGTCACGAAAGTCCCGCCTGTCCAGTAAGGACTGATTGAACTTCCAATAACCAGCCAACCTAGGCCTAAAGTCTAACACCACACGGGCACAAACGAGTTTGTGGTCCGTGTAGCCTAGCCAGTGGAACGTTGGACATTCTAAGAAGTCTATGTCGGCCACTCTCACTAACATCCTATCCAGGTACGCAGATACCCGGGTAGAAGGCCAATTAAGCGCCCACGTCCACATACTCCCATCCGGATGATCGACCCGGTATCTATCGACGAGACCAAATTCGTCGATCAGATCAACCAGGCTACGATCATCATTCCTCCCGCTAGCGCCCCTCCCTCTATCCCATTTGGGGGTTAGGATGGCATTCCAGTCCCCAACTAAGATTAGCCGTGTTGAATGCACCATAAAGGGCTCCAACAGCCGAAAGAAAGAGACACGCTCACCTTGCTTATTGGGCGCATAAACCACAATCAGCCGGAACAATTTGCTTTTCACTGCAATATCGGCCACGATCAGCCGGCCCTCGGCACCGACATGGACAAGGTCAACCTTCGCGTCCAGGGTACGCTTGACCAGCAAAGAAACACCTCTGGCTTGCCGGCTCCCATATGCTGAATAGACGACAAAGTCGTTAGACAGCACACAAGAGTCGACTTCGCAAACAAAGTGAGTCTCTTGGATCGCGGCCACATCCACGCCGAAGGACAAGAGGTCACGAAGCAGGCGAGCCGCCTTACCCCGATCCCTCAGGCCCTTCGCATTCAAGCTGGCTATCTTAATAGACATCTTTTAAACCTGAAAAAGAAAAAAGAAAAAACAGGCAACAAAGGCTCTCTAATTGCATACGGGACGGAAATCTTTAGCAGAAAGGACCCCGACGGACTGTCCTAGGGAACCCGTTCCTACATCGGACGTAATCCGCCCGTCTAGGACAATCCCGCCGACGTCCGTGGGGTAAGTTAGTTTTACCACCCTATAAAGACTGGGGTGGAGTAAAACAGGGAACCTCCCCGCACAATTTTTTGACATTTTTTTAAGTTCAGGAGTATTCTCCTGAACCATCCTGATTTTTGGATAGAGTCTCTTGACTTCGGAAATGTGGTCCCAGACCCTCAGGTTACCCCCGGTATTTCTCACAAGGGTAATTACTCCTGGGGCCTGGGAAAAGTTCCTGGGATCCTCCACCGAAACGCCGTCCACCGAGGTCAGCCTCAGCAGGGGTTTTAGTAACTTGCGCCTCTGGGAGGACCATTCTGAGGCAACGTCCTCATTCACTCTCATGAGTGCTTCCCCCTGGGGCAGGGCTTTTTTCTTTTTTGCCCGAGTGGGAGTGGGCATAGGAGAAGGGGAGGGAGTGGGGGTTGAAGATGCAGGTCTTAGTGGGGTCAATTTAAAGGCTGGGGACTGGGAAGCTTTCCGCGGGGACGAGGGAAGGCTCCTTGCCTTTTGGGCATAACTTTGCCTCTCCGGAGAAGCAGGCAGAGACGAGCACTTGGGTGTTGAAGGAATCCTTTTCTCCCTACTTCTGCTTCTCCGCCTGCTTTTCGGGCTCTCTCGATGCTCCTCCTCTCTGTCTTCCCTGCCGCGTTTCAGGGATGAGGATCTCTGTACCTCCATCCGTTCTTCTTCCTCCGGTTCTTCAATTTGGGGAGGTTTTTTCACCTTCCCCTGTTTAGGAGGCGATTTTACCGCTGCGGGCTCCTTTGTATTTGCAGGAGCCTTGGCAGGTGACGGCACCTTCACAGGTGAAGGCGTTTTAGTCTTCTTCCTTGCCACCACCTGCCACTCGCCCTCCTTGTTTGCTCCTGGTGCTGGTGCTGATGATGCTGATGTTGGTGTTGGAGGTGCTGATTTTCCCTTCTCCGCCGGTCCATCCTGCCTCTTGGTTGGCTGGGCCCTCGGGGCCGGATTCTTTGTTGGGCACGCCTTAGCGACGTGATCCGCCGCCCCACAGGCCCAACAGCAGGGTTTCCTGCCCTCAACAATTACAAAAATCGCACGCTTCCTGCAGGTGAGGATGTTTGGAATTTCAGCGATCTTTTCCTTGGAAAGGGTCACCTGCAGGGCCATGTCCCCGGACAGGAAACCCGCCTTGGAGCGCAACGCCGAGACCTCCGCAACCTTTCCATACTGGGCAAAAAAGGCCCCAATATGGTCCTGGGAAATGTCCATGGGGACGCCGTGTAATGTAATTTTTACCTTACGCGTCCCCATGTACTCCGTTTGAAACAGGAGTGTTTTGGTCTCCAGGACCACTCCGGACAGCTGCCTGGCCTCCTCGGCCGAGCCAAGCAGGACGTCCCATGTAGCGCCAGTTCGTCTCGCTATAGCCTTGGCTTTGATTTCTAGGGTCTTAATGGCCTCTTCAAACTTCTCCCTGTTAATCCCCACCAACTTGTGAGTTTTGGGGTCCTTCGTAATGAGGGATATGATCCTGGCCTCGACCACCGCCAACTCTTCTGGTACCGACAACAGCTCTGTGCCCGAAATGTAGTTTGCGTATTTGTTTTTCCGCAGCTCTTCATAGTAAGTTTCCCCCTTCATCGGGACCTTTCCTCCTTTCCATCCAGAGGTTGAAGGTTTGGGGGATCCAGGTGCTGCTGCTGCCGGTGCCGGTACAGTTCCGGATCCTGCTGCTGGTGCTGCTACTGTTACTACTGGTACTGAAGGGGGATTATCCCGAGGCGGTAAAGCCCAATCCCCCTCCTTTCCTCCCACCGACGCCGTGGTGGGGGGAACGACTTCCACCGGCCCATCTGTGGCCATTGCCACAAAGTGGCCGAACACCGGACAACTGTTTTTCCGGTGTTTCGCGCGAGAAACGCTACTTTACCGTGGCCCGAGCTATAAACTCGGGCTGGAAAACCAGATTGTCAAGAAACAAGGAACTAACAAATATCACTGCGGAACAAATGTCAAACCTTGTTCTTATTACCATTCACTACACAACAAAAAGCCGGGTAGGGGATGGTTGGTATGTATTTATTCATGTATAAAATACATTGAATTCTGGCACAAGGCCAACAAATGGGAGGGGGAACAAAAACTTGGGTTGGTCTTCCGTAACTATCTTATACCTAGCTAATCAGATTCACGACCCATACATACGTTACAATTTTCTCATTCACCATAAAAATTTGTCCATCAACACTCATACTTATCATACACCAAAATACCGCAGTAACATACCAGGGACCTAAAAACGCCCCAAATGTACATAAAAATTTGTTTATTTACAATATTTACAATAGTGTACAAAAATAAATTTAAAACTTTATTCATGAAATGACATGATGGGGAGGGGTATGAAGAAACAAAAATCCCCAAAACAAAAAACAATTTCAAATGAATATATATACACAATGTTAGTAAGACCCAAACACACCCACATAATTAAAGAGGCCACTGTATTCTGCCTTAAAAGACAAAATCAAGCAGCTCTCTTTCTAAGGGGAATGGAGAAGCAGGGGGCAAAAATAAATTGGACTGGAGAATGTATAAGGCTGACCCAGCCGAGAGTGAAAACGGGACAAAATAATACTTGGACAATGGGAATCTCGAACTGGATCATAACAAAAGCAATGGAGCCGGGAACAGGCCAGGACAAACACATTCACTCACATTAACTAGGCACAAAAAAGACTTCTACCTTAACCACGGGCGGGGTTCCAAAGGAATCCACCCCGATGCAACTAGCAGATCTAAAAGAGAAAATCAAGGCTAGCCCCGGTCACGCGAACCAGGCTCGCCGCATATACCCACCTTTCGCTGAACTCTGTCGGGTGCAGCCGTTTCCGTTCAGTTCTAATCTTAATTTTGAGCTGGTGCTCAAAATATCGGATTAGATCCTGATCCGAAAGACGACCTCCCCGCAAGACTTACTCCAGACGCGTCATCCAAATCACCATTCTAGCCGTGGCCAGTAGCGACAGAAACACCATCCGCTTCACTCCAGAGTACGGGGGCGACACATTGTCCACAGCGTATGCGCGATCAATGAGCACAAGCTCCCGCGGCGCGATACGAGCAGTCAACTCGCCAACACGCGCCCACAACGGGCGAACGCGCGAACAATGGAAGAAGGCGTGCGCAGACGTCTCCTTAATTCCAAGGACGCAACGTTCACAATCTGGCAAATCCGCCAGGCCCATTGCGAAACGCTTGTCGTTGAGAGACAAACCATTCCGAGCCAATCGCCAGGTCAGAGAAAACTCAGAGTTGTTGAGCCAATCCGCACCTGGCGCCCAAGACCAATGAGAGCGATACTCCTCTCTCGACATGCCGAGCTTACTCCACAGTTCATCCTTCACGGCGCCCTCCACTAATCCCCGATAGAAGATTCTCCTAGGCCGTGAAAGGTCACTGGACCATGGAATGGCCCGAAGGGCCGTCTGACATTCGAGCAGGAATTTCGGCCGCCCCCAAGGCCTATTGCTAGTCCTTAGGAGCGGGGGAGTGATAGTGAGGCTAGGGAACATGTCCCTCACTACCCCCGCAAGCAACCGATCTTCCTCCAACGCGCGCCTGAGGAATGCCAACCTCGAAGCGAGCACGTGGCTCCTCAAGTGTGGCATCCCCAGACCCCCTTGACACGGACGGAGGCAACAGACTCCTTTGTCGACCATGTGTTTGCGTCCTCTCCACAGACAGGAGAATAGCAAACGCTCGAGCGCCTTCTCATGATCGTCACAAAGGGGAAGTACAGACAGCCGGTAAAGGATTCTGGGAAAGAGGTATGTATTACACACCTCCGCCAGACCCTTCACGGAGAGACACCGTCGACGCCAAATCTCGACCGACGCGCCGACCTTTGCCTGTATTTCTGACCAGTTTTTCTCCAACTGTAAGTCCGGACCGAACCAAACTCCGAGGAGCTTGACCGGCTCGTCTGTCCAGTCGAAGGGCCCCGGGAGGGAAACACCCTTCCAGGCACCTAACCGCAAGCCGGACGACTTGTCGCGGTTAATTCTGGCCCCTGTTACCTGTTCGTACCGTTCAAGCGCCTTCTGTACCGCCCTTATGTCCCTGCGGGAGGACACAAAGGTCGTTACGTCATCGGCGTACGCGGAAACCCTGGCTCGAGCTCCTCCAGGGACCTTGATTCCACGCAGGACCGGACTGCACGTCTCGTCCCTTAGCCGGCGAAGGAGAGGCTCCAACGCCAGGACGTAAAGGAGAGGCGACAGTGGACAACCCTGTCGGACCGACCTAGACAGCGCGAAAGCGCTCGACAGCTTCCCGTTCACCTGTACCACAGCCTTGGGGGAGCGATACAGAAGGCTAATCCAGCGGCTGAAGTCGGGTTTGAATCCGGCGGCCTGCAGGACAGCAGCCAGGTAGCCATGGTCAATCCTATCAAATGCCTTGGACTGATCCAAATTGATCAGCGCGGCCTCTTCGTCGTCTTCTACACCCTCTACGATCGTGCGGATCAAGTGCAGGTTGCTCTGAATTGTTCGTCCCTTCACAGAACAAGTCTGATCCGGTTCCAACAGAGACTCGGCAACTAGCTGCAAGCGATTCGTCAGGATCTTGGCCAAAATCTTTAACTCTGTGTTTAGCAGAGTTATGGGCCTGTAATCATCTAATCCCCGCCCAACCTTCTTGCCTTTTCCCAACAGCGTGATCACGCCCCTGGTGATCCGACCGGGGATGGACCCCTGCCGAAACCAGTGGTTGAACACGACAGTCAAGAGCGGGACAAAAAGGTGCGACATCCTCAAGTACAATTCATAGGGCAAACCATCCAAACCTGGCGACTTGCCACTGCCGGTCTTCTTCAAAGCCGCGTAGACTTCGTCCTCCGTAATCTCCCCTTCGCAGCTAGCCGCTTCAGCCGGCAAAAGCCGGGGAAAGTCAGCCAAATAGCTGCGAAACTCCTCGTCACGGAGACCAGGCTCCTTGGTAAACCGGTGTTCGAAATGCTGCCGGAACGCCTCGCACATGTCGTCAGTGGACCGAAGGAGATGCCCCTCCGGGTCGCGCACTTCTCGAATGTACCGATCGCCGGCCCGACGAATTTCTTCCTTGCGCAGTTCTGCGCCCATGTTCACAGCTTCGGAAGACATCTTGCTTAACTTAGCTCTAATTACCTGACCCATATAGCGCTCGCTAGTCGTGCGCCTCAGGGCCTCCCTGGCTAAGGCTATCTCTAGGGGATCCCCACCAGCCTCCGCCCGGGCGAAATTAGCACTAAGTGTCTTTGCCTCCGCAGCCTTATCTAGTTTGAGCCGCTGGCTATATTTGGTGGCGAAAGACCTAATGGAGTCCTTAAGGTTAACCCACCACTTATTCCCAATGACTCGCCCAATTAACGCCCGCTGAACTAGTTTTGTCAGCTGGTCACGAAAGTCCCGCCTGTCCAGTAAGGACTGATTGAACTTCCAATAACCAGCCAACCTAGGCCTAAAGTCTAACACCACACGGGCACAAACGAGTTTGTGGTCCGTGTAGCCTAGCCAGTGGAACGTTGGACATTCTAAGAAGTCTATGTCGGCCACTCTCACTAACATCCTATCCAGGTACGCGGATACCCGGGTAGAAGGCCAATTAAGCGCCCACGTCCACATACTCCCATCCGGATGATCGACCCGGTATCTATCGACGAGACCAAATTCGTCGATCAGATCAACCAGGCTACGATCATCATTCCTCCCGCTAGCGCCCCTCCCTCTATCCCATTTGGGGGTTAGGATGGCATTCCAGTCCCCAACTAAGATTAGCCGTGTTGAATGCACCATAAAGGGCTCCAACAGCCGAAAGAAAGAGACACGCTCACCTTGCTTATTGGGCGCATAAACCGCAATCAACCGGAACGACTTGCTTTTCACTGCAATATCGGCCACGATCAGCCGGCCCTCGGCACCGACATGGACAAGGTCAACCTTCGCGTCCAGGGTACGCTTGACCAGCAAAGAAACACCTCTGGCTTGCCGGCTCCCATATGCTGAATAGACGACAAAGTCGTTAGACAGCACACAAGAGTCGACTTCGCAAACAAAGTGAGTCTCTTGGATCGCGGCCACATCCACGCCGAAGGACAAGAGGTCACGAAGCAGGCGAGCCGCCTTACCCCGATCCCTCAGGCCCTTCGCATTCAAGCTGGCTATCTTAATAGACATCTTTTAAACCTGAAAAAGAAAAAAGAAAAAACAGGCAACAAAGGCTCTCTAATTGCATACGGGACGGAAATCTTTAGCAGAAAGGACCCCGACGGACTGTCCCAGGGAACCCGTTCCTACATCGGACGTAATCCGCCCGTCTAGGACAATCCCGCCGACGTCCGTGGGGTAAGTTAGTTTTACCACCCTATAAAGACTGGGGTGGAGTAAAACAGGGAACCTCCCCGCACAATTTTTTGACATTTTTTTAAGTTCAGGAGTATTCTCCTGAACCATCCTGATTTTTGGATAGAGTCTCTTGACTTCGGAAATGTGGTCCCAGACCCTCAGGTTACCCCCGGTATTTCTCACAAGGGTAATTACTCCTGGGGCCTGGGAAAAGTTCCTGGGATCCTCCACCGAAACGCCGTCCACCGAGGTCAGCCTCAGCAGGGGTTTTAGTAACTTGCGCCTCTGGGAGGACCATTCTGAGGCAACGTCCTCATTCACTCTCATGAGTGCTTCCCCCTGGGGCAGGGCTTTTTTCTTTTTTGCCCGAGTGGGAGTGGGCATAGGAGAAGGGGAGGGAGTGGGGGTTGAAGATGCAGGTCTTAGTGGGGTCAATTTAAAGGCTGGGGACTGGGAAGCTTTCCGCGGGGACGAGGGAAGGCTCCTTGCCTTTTGGGCATAACTTTGCCTCTCCGGAGAAGCAGGCAGAGACGAGCACTTGGGTGTTGAAGGAATCCTTTTCTCCCTACTTCTGCTTCTCCGCCTGCTTTTCGGGCTCTCTCGATGCTCCTCCTCTCTGTCTTCCCTGCCGCGTTTCAGGGATGAGGATCTCTGTACCTCCATCCGTTCTTCTTCCTCCGGTTCTTCAATTTGGGGAGGTTTTTTCACCTTCCCCTGTTTAGGAGGCGATTTTACCGCTGCGGGCTCCTTTGTATTTGCAGGAGCCTTGGCAGGTGACGGCACCTTCACAGGTGAAGGCGTTTTAGTCTTCTTCCTTGCCACCACCTGCCACTCGCCCTCCTTGTTTGCTCCTGGTGCTGGTGCTGATGATGCTGATGTTGGTGTTGGAGGTGCTGATTTTCCCTTCTCCGCCGGTCCATCCTGCCTCTTGGTTGGCTGGGCCTTCGGGGCCGGATTCTTTGTTGGGCACGCCTTAGCGACGTGATCCGCCGCCCCACAGGCCCAACAGCAGGGTTTCCTGCCCTCAACAATTACAAAAATCGCACGCTTCCTGCAGGTGAGGATGTTTGGAATTTCAGCGATCTTTTCCTTGGAAAGGGTCACCTGCAGGGCCATGTCCCCGGACAGGAAACCCGCCTTGGAGCGCAACGCCGAGACCTCCGCAACCTTTCCATACTGGGCAAAAAAGGCCCCAATATGGTCCTGGGAAATGTCCATGGGGACGCCGTGTAATGTAATTTTTACCTTACGCGTCCCCATGTACTCCGTTTGAAACAGGAGTGTTTTGGTCTCCAGGACCACTCCGGACAGCTGCCTGGCCTCCTCGGCCGAGCCAAGCAGGACGTCCCATGTAGCGCCAGTTCGTCTCGCTATAGCCTTGGCTTTGATTTCTAGGGTCTTAATGGCCTCTTCAAACTTCTCCCTGTTAATCCCCACCAACTTGTGAGTTTTGGGGTCCTTCGTAATGAGGGATATGATCCTGGCCTCGACCACCGCCAACTCTTCTGGTACCGACAACAGCTCTGTGCCCGAAATGTAGTTTGCGTATTTGTTTTTCCGCAGCTCTTCATAGTAAGTTTCCCCCTTCATCGGGACCTTTCCTCCTTTCCATCCAGAGGTTGAAGGTTTGGGGGATCCAGGTGCTGCTGCTGCCGGTGCCGGTACAGTTCCGGATCCTGCTGCTGGTGCTGCTACTGTTACTACTGGTACTGAAGGGGGATTATCCCGAGGCGGTAAAGCCCAATCCCCCTCCTTTCCTCCCACCGACGCCGTGGTGGGGGGAACGACTTCCACCGGCCCATCTGTGGCCATTGCCACAAAGTGGCCGAACACCGGACAACTGTTTTTCCGGTGTTTCGCGCGAGAAACGCTACTTTACCGTGGCCCGAGCTATAAACTCGGGCTGGAAAACCAGATTGTCAAGAAACAAGGAACTAACAAATATCACTGCGGAACAAATGTCAAACCTTGTTCTTATTACCATTCACTACACAACAAAAAGCCGGGTAGGGGATGGTTGGTACGTATTTATTCATGTATATAATACATTGAATTCTGGCACACGGCCAACAAATGGGAGGGGGAACAAAAACTTGGGTTGGTCTTCCGTAACTATCTTATACCTAGCTAATCAGATTCACGACCCATACATACGTTACAATTTTCTCATTCACCATAAAAATTTGTCCATCAACACTCATACTTATCATACACCAAAATACCGCAGTAACATACCAGGGACCTAAAAACGCCCCATATGTACATAAAAATTTGTTTATTTACAATATTTACAATAGTGTACAAAAATAAATTTAAAACTTTATTCATGAAATGACATGATGGGAAGGGGGAATGAAGAAACAAAAAATCCCCAAAACAAAAAACAATTTCAAATGAATATATATACACAATGTTAGTAAGACCCAAACACACCCACATAATTAAAGAGGCCACTGTATTTTGCCTTAAAAGGACAAAATCAAGCAGCTCTCTTTCTAAGGGGAATGGATAAGCAGGGGGCAAAAATAAATTGGACTGGAGAATGTATAAGGCTGACCCAGCCGAGAGTGAAAACGGGACAAAATAATACTTGGACAATGGGAATCTCGAACTGGATCATAACAAAAGCAATGGAGCCGGGAACAGGCGAGGACAAACACATTCACTCACATTAACTAGGCACAAAAAGACTTCTTACCTTAACCACGGGAGGGGTAGTTCCAAAGGAATCCACCCCGATGCAACTAGCAGATCTAAAAGAGAAAATCAAGGCTAGCCCCGGTCACGCGAACCAGGCTCGCCGCATATACCCACCTTTCGCTGAACTCTGTCGGGTGCAGCCGTTTTCGTTCAGTTCTAATCTTAATTTTGAGCTGGTGCTCAAAATATCGGATTAGATCCTGATCCGAAAGACGACCGCCCCGCAAGACTTCCTCCAGACGCGTCATCCAAATCACCATTCTAGCCGTGGCCAGTAGCGACAGAAACACCATCCGCTTCACTCCAGAGTACGGGGGCGACACATTGTCCACAGCGTATGCGCGATCAATGAGCACAAGCTCCCGCGGCGCGATACGAGCAGTCAACTCGCCAACACGCGCCCACAACGGGCGAACGCGCGAACAATGGAAGAAGGCGTGCGCAGACGTCTCCTTAATTCCAAGGACGCAACGTTCACAATCTGGCAAATCCGCCAGGCCCATTGCGAAACGCTTGTCGTTGAGAGACAAACCATTCCGAGCCAATCGCCAGGTCAGAGAATACTCAGAGTTGTTGAGCCCATCCGCACCTGGCGCCCAAGACCAATGAGAGCGATACTCCTCTCTCGACATGCCGAGCTTACTCCACAGTTCATCCTTCACGGCGCCCTCCACTAATCCCCGATAGAAGATTCTCCTAGGCCGTGAAAGGTCACTGGACCATGGAATGGCCCGAAGGGCCGTCAGACATTCGAGCAGGAATTTCGGCCGCCCCCAAGGCCTATTGCTAGTCCTCAGGAGCGGGGGAGTGATAGTGAGGCTAGGGAACATGTCCCTCACTACCCCCGCAAGCAACCGATCTTCCTCCAACGCGCGCCTGAGGAATGCCAACCTCGAAGCGAGCACGTGGCTCCTCAAGTGTGGCATCCCCAGACCCCCTTGACACGGACGGAGGCAACAGACTCCTTTGTCGACCATGTGTTTGCGTCCTCTCCACAGACAGGAGAATAGCAAACGCTCGAGCGCCTTCTCATGATCGTCACAAAGGGGAAGTACAGACAGCCGGTAAAGGATTCTGGGAAAGAGGTATGTATTACACACCTCCGCCAGACCCTTCACGGAGAGACTCCGTCGACGCCAAATCTCGACCGACGCGCCGACCTTTGCCTGTACTTCTGACCAGTTTTTCTCCAACTGTAAGTCCGGACCGAACCAAACTCCGAGGAGCTTGACCGGCCCGTCCGTCCAGTCGAAGGGCCCCGGGAGGGAAACACCCTTCCAGGCACCTAACCGCAAGCCGGACGACTTGTCGCGGTTAATTCTGGCCCCTGTTACCTGTTCGTACCGTTCAAGCGCCTTCTGTACCGCCCTTATGTCCCTGCGGGAGGACACAAAGGTCGTTACGTCATCGGCGTACGCGGAAACCCTGGCTCGAGCTCCACCAGGGACCTTGATTCCACGCAGGACCGGACTGCACGTCTCGTCCCTTAGCCGGCGAAGGAGGGGCTCCAACGCCAGGACGTAAAGGAGAGGCGACAGTGGACAACCCTGTCGGACCGACCTAGACAGCGCGAAAGCGCTCGACAGCTTCCCGTTCACCTGTACCACAGCCTTGGGGGAGCGATACAGAAGGCTAATCCAGCGGCTGAAGTCGGGTTTGAATCCGGCGGCCTGCAGGACAGCAGCCAGGTAGCCATGGTCAATCCTATCAAATGCCTTGGACTGATCCAAATTGATCAGCGCGGCCTCTTCGTCGTCTTCTACACCCTCTACGATCGTGCGAATCAAGTGCAGGTTGCTCTGAATTTTTCGTCCCTTCACAGAACAAGTCTGATCCGGTTCCAACAGAGACTCGGCAACTAGCTGCAAGCGATTCGTCAGGATCTTGGCCAAAATCTTTAACTCTGTGTTTAGCAGAGTTATGGGCCTGTAATCATCTAATCCCCGCCCAACCTTCTTGCCTTTTCCCAACAGCGTGATCACGCCCCTGGTGATCCGACCGGGGATGGACCCCTGCCGAAACCAGTGGTTGAACACGACAGTCAAGAGCGGGACAAAAAGGTGCGACATCCTCAAGTACAATTCATAGGGCAAACCATCCAAACCTGGCGACTTGCCACTGCCGGTCTTCTTCAAAGCCGCGTAGACTTCGTCCTCCGTAATCTCCCCTTCGCAGCTAGCCGCTTCAGCCGGCAAAAGCCGGGGAAAGTCAGCCAAATAGCTGCGAAACTCCTCGTCACGGAGACCAGGCTCCTTGGTAAACCGGTGTTCGAAATGCTGCCGGAACGCCTCGCACATGTCGTCAGTGGACCTAAGGAGATGTCCCTCCGGGTCGCGCACCTCTCGAATGTACCGATCGCCGGCCCGACGAATTTCTTCCTTGCGCAGTTCTGCGCCCATGTTCACAGCTTCGGAAGACATCTTGCTTAACTTAGCCCTAATTACCTGGCCCATATAGCGCTCGCTAGTCGTGCGCCTCAGGGCCTCCCTGGCTAAGGCTATCTCTAGGGGATCCCCACCAGCCTCCGCCCGGGCGAAATTAGCACTAAGTGTCTTTGCCTCCGCAGCCTTATCTAGTTTGAGCCGCTGGCTATATTTGGTGGCGAAAGACCTAATGGAGTCCTTAAGGTTAACCCACCACTTATTCCCAATGACTCGCCCAATTAACGCCCGCTGAACTAGTTTTGTCAGCTGGTCACGAAAGTCCCGCCTGTCCAGTAAGGACTGATTGAACTTCCAATAACCAGCCAACCTAGGCCTAAAGTCTAACACCACACGGGCACAAACGAGTTTGTGGTCCGTGTAGCCTAGCCAGTGGAACGTTGGACATTCTAAGAAGTCTATGTCGGCCACTCTCACTAACATCCTATCCAGGTACGCAGATACCCGGGTAGAAGGCCAATTAAGCGCCCACGTCCACATACTCCCATCCGGATGATCGACCCGGTATCTATCGACGAGACCAAATTCGTCGATCAGATCAACCAGGCTACGATCATCATTCCTCCCGCTAGCGCCCCTCCCTCTATCCCATTTGGGGGTTAGGATGGCATTCCAGTCCCCAACTAAGATTAGCCGTGTTGAATGCACCATAAAGGGCTCCAACAGCCGAAAGAAAGAGACACGCTCACCTTGCTTATTGGGCGCATAAACCGCAATCAACCGGAACGACTTGCTTTTCACTGCAATATCGGCCACGATCAGCCGGCCCTCGGCACCGACATGGACAAGGTCAACCTTCGCGTCCAGGGTACGCTTGACCAGCAAAGAAACACCTCTGGCTTGCCGGCTCCCATATGCTGAATAGACGACAAAGTCGTTAGACAGCACACACGAGTCGACTTCGCAAACAAAGTGAGTCTCTTGGATCGCGGCCACATCCACGCCGAAGGACAAGAGGTCACGAAGCAGGCGAGCCGCCTTACCCCGATCCCTCAGGCCCTTCGCATTCAAGCTGGCTATCTTAATAGACATCTTTTAAACCTGAAAAAGAAAAAACAAAGAACATGCAACAAAGGCACTAGACGCATACGGGGCGAAAATCTCGGGCAGACAGGACCCCGACGGACTGTCCCAGGGAACCAGTTCCTATGTCGGACGTAATCCGTCCGTCTGAGACAATACCGCCGACGTCCGTGGGGTAAGTTAGCTTTACCACCCTATATACCGAGGGGTGGAGCAAAACTGGGAACCGACCCGCACAATTTTTGGACATTTTTTTAAGCTCCGGCGTGTTGTCCTTATAAATGTTTATTTTGGGGTACATTTTTACCACTTCTGAGATGTGATCCCAGACCCTGAGATTTCCCCCGGTGCTCCGCACCAGGGTAATAACGCCCGGGGCCTGGGGAAAGTTCAGCGGATTCTCCGTGGAGAGATCATCCACAGTAGTTAGCTTCAAGAGCGGCTTCAAGAGTTTTCTCCTCTGCGAAGACCACTCTGCTGCTATGCTGTCGTCCACCCTCATGAGAGCTTGTCCTTGAGGGAGTCCTCTTTTCTTTTTGGACCGAACGGGAGTGGGTACAGGAGAAGGGGAGGGAGAGGGGGTTGAGTCACTGGTTTTTTTCAGGGTGGTCAACTTAAAGGTAGGGGGGTGGGCCGCTTTCCGCGGGGATGAGGGCAGACTTCTTGCTTTCTCCGCATAGGAGTGTCGGACCGGCGAGACCGGCAATGAAGAGCATTTCTCCGTTCTCCTTCCTCTCACCGGACTCCTACTTCTCCTCCGGCTCTTTATGTTCTCCTGTTTTACTTCTTCGTCCTCTCTCCCTCGTTTCAAAGACGACGCTCTTTCCACTTCCATCTTTTCCACCGTGTCCTTTCTGGGTGAGGAATTTCTTTCCTTCCCTTGTTTGGTCACTGCTTTCACAGGTGAGGGCTCCTTTTGTTTCACCGGTGCCTTAACAGGAGACGGCACCTTCACCGGCACCTTTGCCGGAGAAGGCGTTTTAACCTTCTTCCTGCTAACCACCTGCCACTCACCCTCCTTGCCCGCTGCCGGTGAAGATGGAGCTGGTGTTGTTGGTGGAGCTGATGTTGCTGGTGTCGCTTGCGGCTGCTTGGTTGGTTGGGTCTTTGGGGCCGGATTCTTGGTCGGGCAGACCTTCGCGACATGATCCGCCGCCCCACAGACCCAACAGCAAGGCTTTCTGCCTTCCACTAACACAAAAATTGCCCGCTTCCTGCAGGTAAGGACATTCGGGATCTCTGCTATTTTTCCCTACTCAGGGTTACCTGCAGGGCCATGTCCCCTGTCAGGAAACCCGCCTTTGAACGTAAGGCCGAGACTTCGGCAACCCTACCATACTGGGCAAAAAAGGCCCCGATGTGGTCCTGGGAAATGTCTAAGGGGACGCCGTGCAATATAATTTTTGCCTTGCGCATCCCCATATACTCCGTCTGAAATTGGAGCGTTTTGGTCTCCAGGACCACACCGGCCAGCTGCTTGGCCTCCTCGGCCGAACCAAGCAGAACGTCCCACCTGGCTCCGCTTCGCCTCTCCACGGCCCTGGCTTTGATCTTTAGCGTCTTAATGGCCTCCTCGAATGTATCCCTATTAATCCCCACATACTTGTGGGTTTTGGGGTCCTTCGTTGTGAGGGATAAAATTCTAGCCTCGATACTGGCCAACTCTTCTGGCACCGACAAAAGTTCCGTGCCAGAGATGTAACTTGCGTATTTCTCCCTCAAATCCTCGTAGTAAGCTTCCCCCCTCATTGGGACCTTTCCTTCTTTCCAGCCGGCGGTAGAAGGTTTGGGGGAGGCTGGCACTACTGCTGGTACTGTTCCGGGTCCTTCTGTTGATCCTAGTACTTCTACGGAGGGTGACTCCCGTGGCGGTAACTGCCAGTCACCCTCCTTTCCTCCCACCGACGCCATGGTGGGAGGAACGACTTCCAACGGCCCATTAGTGGCCATCGCCTCTAAGAGGCCTAACACCGGATAGTGCTTCCCGGTGTTTCGCGTTTTACAACACTACTTTACCTTGGCCCGAGCAATAAACTCGGGCTGGAAAACAGTTCTCCAACCAAAAAGCACTCGTAAATATCACGGAGGAACAAATACTTGTACTTATTGGCTTCCCTAAACAACCACTCAAACACCATAAAGGGGTAGGGGATGGTTGGTATGTATTTATTCATGTATAAAATACATTGAATTCTGGCACAAGGCCAACAAATGGGAGGGGGAACAAAAACTTGGGTTGGTCTTCCGTAACTATCTTATACCTAGCTAATCAGATTCACGACCCATACATACGTTACAATTTTCTCATTCACCATAAAAATTTGTCCATCAACACTCATACTTATCATACACCAAAATACCGCAGTAACATACCAGGGACCTAAAAACGCCCCAAATGTACATAAAAATTTGTTTATTTACAATATTTACAATAGTGTACAAAAATAAATTTAAAACTTTATTCATGAAATGACATGATGGGAAGGGGAAATGAAGAAACAAAAAATCCCCAAAACAAAAAACAATTTCAAATGAATATATATACACAATGTTAGTAAGACCCAAACACACCCACATAATTAAAGAGGCCACTGTATTCTGCCTTAAAAAGACAAAATCAAGCAGCTCTCTTTCTAAGGGGAATGGAGAAGCAGGGGGCAAAAATAAATTGGACTGGAGAATGTATAAGGCTGACCCAGCCGAGAGTGAAAACGGGACAAAATAATACTTGGACAATGGGAATCTCGAACTGGATCATAACAAAAGCAATGGAGCCGGGAACAGGCCAGGACAAACACATTCACTCACATTAACTAGGCACGAAAGGAACTTCTACCTTAACCATGGGCGGGGTTCCAAAGGAATCCACCCCGATGCAACTAGCAGATCTAAAAGAGAAAATCAAGGCTAGCCCCGGTCACGCGAACCAGGCTCGCCGCATATACCCACCTTTCGCTGAACTCTGTCGGGTGCAGCCGTTTTCGTTCAGTTCTAATCTTAATTTTGAGCTGGTGCTCAAAATATCGGATTAGATCCTGATCCGAAAGACGACCGCCCCGCAAGACTTCCTCCAGACGCGTCATCCAAATCACCATTCTAGCCGTGGCCAGTAGCGACAGAAACACCATCCGCTTCACTCCAGAGTACGGGGGCGACACATTGTCCACAGCGTATGCGCGATCAATGAGCACAAGCTCCCGCGGCGCGATACGAGCAGTCAACTCGCCGACACGCGCCCACAACGGGCGAACGCGCGAACAATGGAAGAAGGCGTGCGCAGACGTCTCCTTAATTCCAAGGACGCAACGTTCACAATCTGGCAAATCCGCCAGGCCCATTGCGAAACGCTTGTCGTTGAGAGACAAACCATTCCGAGCCAATCGCCAGGTCAGAGAAAACTCAGAGTTGTTGAGCCAATCCGCACCTGGCGCCCAAGACCAATGAGAGCGATACTCCTCCCTCGACATGCCGAGCTTACTCCACAGTTCATCCTTCACGGCGCCCTCCACTAATCCCCGATAGAAGATTCTCCTAGGCCGTGAAAGGTCACTGGACCATGGAATGGCCCGAAGGGCCGTCAGACATTCGAGCAGGAATTTCGGCCGCCCCCAAGGCCTATTGCTAGTCCTTAGGAGCGGGGGAGTGATAGTGAGGCTAGGGAACATGTCCCTCACTACCCCCGCAAGCAACCGATCTTCCTCCAACGCGCGCCTGAGGAATGCCAACCTCGAAGCGAGCACGTGGCTCCTCAAGTGTGGCATCCCCAGACCCCCTTGACACGGACGGAGGCAGCAGACTCCTTTGTCGACCATGTGTTTGCGTCCTCTCCAAAGACAGGAGAATAGCAAACGCTCGAGCGCCTTCTCATGATCGTCACAAAGGGGAAGTACAGACAGCCGGTAAAGGATTCTGGGAAAGAGGTATGTATTACACACCTCCGCCAGACCCTTCACGGAGAGACTCCGTCGACGCCAAATCTCGACCGACGCGCCGACCTTTGCCTGTACTTCTGACCAGTTTTTCTCCAACTGTAAGTCCGGACCGAACCAAACTCCGAGGAGCTTGACCGGCCCGTCCGTCCAGTCGAAGGGCCCCGGGAGGGAAACACCCTTCCAGGCACCTAACCGCAAGCCGGACGACTTGTCGCGGTTAATTCTGGCCCCTGTTACCTGTTCGTACCGTTCAAGCGCCTTCTGTACCGCCCTTATGTCCCTGCGGGAGGACACAAAGGTCGTTACGTCATCGGCGTACGCGGAAACCCTGGCTCGAGCTCCACCAGGGACAGCAATTCCACGCAGGACCGGACTGCACGTCTCGTCCCTTAGCCGGCGAAGGAGAGGCTCCAACGCCAGGACGTAAAGGAGAGGCGACAGTGGACAACCCTGTCGGACCGACCTAGACAGCGCGAAAGCGCCCGACAGCTTCCCGTTCACCTGTACCACAGCCTTGGGGGAGCGATACAGAAGGCTAATCCAGCGGCTGAAGTCGGGTTTGAATCCGGCGGCCTGCAGGACAGCAGCCAGGTAGCCATGGTCAATCCTATCAAATGCCTTGGACTGATCCAAATTGATCAGCGCGGCCTCTTCGTCGTCTTCTACACCCTCTACGATCGTGCGGATCAAGTGCAGGTTGCTCTGAATTGTTCGTCCCTTCACAGAACAAGTCTGATCCGGTTCCAACAGAGACTCGGCAACTAGCTGCAAGCGATTCGTCAGGATCTTGGCCAAAATCTTTAACTCTGTGTTTAGCAGAGTTATGGGCCTGTAATCATCTAATCCCCGCCCAACCTTCTTGCCTTTTCCCAACAGCGTGATCACGCCCCTGGTGATCCGACCGGGGATGGACCCCTGCCGAAACCAGTGGTTGAACACGACAGTCAAGAGCGGGACAAAAAGGTGCGACATCCTCAAGTACAATTCATAGGGCAAACCATCCAAACCTGGCGACTTGCCACTGCCGGTCTTCTTCAAAGCCGCGTAGACTTCGTCCTCCGTAATCTCCCCTTCGCAGCTAGCCGCTTCAGCCGGCAAAAGCCGGGGAAAGTCAGCCAAATAGCTGCGAAACTCCTCGTCACGGAGACCAGGCTCCTTGGTAAACCGGTGTTCGAAATGCTGCCGGAACGCCTCGCACATGTCGTCAGTGGACCTAAGGAGATGTCCCTCCGGGTCGCGCACCTCTCGAATGTACCGATCGCCGGCCCGACGAATTTCTTCCTTGCGCAGTTCTGCGCCCATGTTCACAGCTTCGGAAGACATCTTGCTTAACTTAGCTCTAATTACCTGGCCCATATAGCGCTCGCTAGTCGTGCGCCTCAGGGCCTCCCTGGCTAAGGCTATCTCTAGGGGATCCCCACCAGCCTCCGCCCGGGCGAAATTAGCACTAAGTGTCTTTGCCTCCGCAGCCTTATCTAGTTTGAGCCGCTGGCTATATTTGGTGGCGAAAGACCTAATGGAGTCCTTAAGGTTAACCCACCACTTATTCCCAATGACTCGCCCAATTAACGCCCGCTGAACTAGTTTTGTCAGCTGGTCACGAAAGTCCCGCCTGTCCAGTAAGGACTGATTGAACTTCCAATAACCAGCCAACCTAGGCCTAAAGTCTAACACCACACGGGCACAAACGAGTTTGTGGTCCGTGTAGCCTAGCCAGTGGAACGTTGGACATTCTAAGAAGTCTATGTCGGCCACTCTCACTAACATCCTATCCAGGTACGCAGATACCCGGGTAGAAGGCCAATTAAGCGCCCACGTCCACATACTCCCATCCGGATGATCGACCCGGTATCTATCGACGAGACCAAATTCGTCGATCAGATCAACCAGGCTACGATCATCATTCCTCCCGCTAGCGCCCCTCCCTCTATCCCATTTGGGGGTTAGGATGGCATTCCAGTCCCCAACTAAGATTAGCCGTGTTGAATGCACCATAAAGGGCTCCAACAGCCGAAAGAAAGAGACACGCTCACCTTGCTTATTGGGCGCATAAACCGCAATCAACCGGAACGACTTGCTTTTCACTGCAATATCGGCCACGATCAGCCGGCCCTCGGCACCGACATGGACAAGGTCAACCTTCGCGTCCAGGGTACGCTTGACCAGCAAAGAAACACCTCTGGCTTGCCGGCTCCCATATGCTGAATAGACGACAAAGTCGTTAGACAGCACACAAGAGTCGACTTCGCAAACAAAGTGAGTCTCTTGGATCGCGGCCACATCCACGCCGAAGGACAAGAGGTCACGAAGCAGGCGAGCCGCCTTACCCCGATCCCTCAGGCCCTTCGCATTCAAGCTGGCTATCTTAATAGACATCTTTTAAACCTGAAAAAGAAAAAAGAAAAAACAGGCAACAAAGGCTCTCTAATTGCATACGGGACGGAAATCTTTAGCAGAAAGGACCCCGACGGACTGTCCTAGGGAACCCGTTCCTACATCGGACGTAATCCGCCCGTCTAGGACAATCCCGCCGACGTCCGTGGGGTAAGTTAGTTTTACCACCCTATAAAGACTGGGGTGGAGTAAAACAGGGAACCTCCCCGCACAATTTTTTGACATTTTTTTAAGTTCAGGAGTATTCTCCTGAACCATCCTGATTTTTGGATAGAGTCTCTTGACTTCGGAAATGTGGTCCCAGACCCTCAGGTTACCCCCGGTATTTCTCACAAGGGTAATTACTCCTGGGGCCTGGGAAAAGTTCCTGGGATCCTCCACCGAAACGCCGTCCACCGAGGTCAGCCTCAGCAGGGGTTTTAGTAACTTGCGCCTCTGGGAGGACCATTCTGAGGCAACGTCCTCATTCACTCTCATGAGTGCTTCCCCCTGGGGCAGGGCTTTTTTCTTTTTTGCCCGAGTGGGAGTGGGCATAGGAGAAGGGGAGGGAGTGGGGGTTGAAGAAGCAGGTCTTAGTGGGGTCAATTTAAAGGCTGGGGACTGGGAAGCTTTCCGCGGGGACGAGGGAAGGCTCCTTGCCTTTTGGGCATAACTTTGCCTCTCCGGAGAAGCAGGCAGAGACGAGCACTTGGGTGTTGAAGGAATCCTTTTCTCCCTACTTCTGCTTCTCCGCCTGCTTTTCGGGCTCTCTCGATGCTCCTCCTCTCTGTCTTCCCTGCCGCGTTTCAGGGATGAGGATCTCTGTACCTCCATCCGTTCTTCTTCCTCCGGTTCTTCAATTTGGGGAGGTTTTTCCACCTTCCCCTGTTTAGGAGGCGATTTTACCGCTGCGGGCTCCTTTGTATTTGCAGGAGCCTTGGCAGGTGACGGCACCTTCACAGGTGAAGGCGTTTTAGTCTTCTTCCTTGCCACCACCTGCCACTCGCCCTCCTTGTTTGCTCCTGGTGCTGGTGCTGATGATGCTGATGTTGGTGTTGGAGGTGCTGATTTTCCCTTCTCCGCCGGTCCATCCTGCCTCTTGGTTGGCTGGGCCTTCGGGGCCGGATTCTTTGTTGGGCACGCCTTAGCGACGTGATCCGCCGCCCCACAGGCCCAACAGCAGGGTTTCCTGCCCTCAACAATTACAAAAATCGCACGCTTCCTGCAGGTGAGGATGTTTGGAATTTCAGCGATCTTTTCCTTGGAAAGGGTCACCTGCAGGGCCATGTCCCCGGACAGGAAACCCGCCTTGGAGCGCAACGCCGAGACCTCCGCAACCTTTCCATACTGGGCAAAAAAGGCCCCAATATGGTCCTGGGAAATGTCCATGGGGACGCCGTGTAATGTAATTTTTACCTTACGCGTCCCCATGTACTCCGTTTGAAACAGGAGTGTTTTGGTCTCCAGGACCACTCCGGACAGCTGCCTGGCCTCCTCGGCCGAGCCAAGCAGGACGTCCCATGTAGCGCCAGTTCGTCTCGCTATAGCCTTGGCTTTGATTTCTAGGGTCTTAATGGCCTCTTCAAACTTCTCCCTGTTAATCCCCACCAACTTGTGAGTTTTGGGGTCCTTCGTAATGAGGGATATGATCCTGGCCTCGACCACCGCCAACTCTTCTGGTACCGACAACAGCTCTGTGCCCGAAATGTAGTTTGCGTATTTGTTTTTCCGCAGCTCTTCATAGTAAGTTTCCCCCTTCATCGGGACCTTTCCTCCTTTCCATCCAGAGGTTGAAGGTTTGGGGGATCCAGGTGCTGCTGCTGCCGGTGCCGGTACAGTTCCGGATCCTGCTGCTGGTGCTGCTACTGTTACTACTGGTACTGAAGGGGGATTATCCCGAGGCGGTAAAGCCCAATCCCCCTCCTTTCCTCCCACCGACGCCGTGGTGGGGGGAACGACTTCCACCGGCCCATCTGTGGCCATTGCCACAAAGTGGCCGAACACCGGACAACTGTTTTTCCGGTGTTTCGCGCGAGAAACGCTACTTTACCGTGGCCCGAGCTATAAACTCGGGCTGGAAAACCAGATTGTCAAGAAACAAGGAACTAACAAATATCACTGCGGAACAAATGTCAAACCTTGTTCTTATTACCATTCACTACACAACAAAAAGCCGGGTAGGGGATGGTTGGTTTTATTTATTTGTAAAATACAAATTGTGGCTCAAGGCCGAAAGGTGGGAGGGGGAAGAAAAACTCGGGTTGGTCTTCAGTACTCTATCCTATACCTAGCTAATCAGAATCACGACCCATACATGCGTTACAAAGGTTCTCATTCACCATAAGAATTTGTCCATCACCACTCTTACTTATCATGCACCAAAATGTCGCAAAAAATAACATACCGAGGACCTACAAAACGCCCCAAGTGTGTATATAAAAATTTGTGAATATTTACAATAGTTTGCAAAAATAACTTTAAAAATTTTTTTTTTCATGAAATGGAATGTCATGATGGGCAGGGGTATGAAGAAAACAAAAAAATTCCCAAAACATAAAACAATTCAAATAAATGCATATACATCATGTTAGTAAGGCCCAAACACACCCTCAAAAAATAAAGAGGCCGCTGTATTCTGCCTTGAAGGACAAAATCAAGGAGCTCTCTTCCTAAAGGGGGACTGGAGAGGCTGGGCAAAAAAATAAGTTGGACTGGAGAATATAAGACTGACCCAGCCGAGAATCAAAAAATGGGACAAAAATAACAGTGGACAGTGGGAATCTCGAACTGGGTCATAACAAAAGCAATGGAGCCGGGAACAGGCTAGGACAAACACATGCACTCACATTAACTAGGTACACAAAAGAACTTCTTACCTAAACCACGGGAGGGGTTCCAACGGAATCCACCCCGATGCGCCTAGCAGATCTAGAAGAGAAAATCAAGGCTAGCCCCGGTCACGCGAACCAGGCTCGCTGCATTTATCCACCTTTCACCGAAGTCTGTCGGGTGCAGTCGTTTCCGTTCAGTTCTAATCTTCATTTTGAGCTGGTGCTCAAAATATCGGATTAGATCCTGATCCGAAAGACGGCCTCCCCGCAAGACTTCCTCCAGACGCGTCATCCAAATCACCATTCTAGCCGTGGCCAGTAGCGACAGAAACACCATCCGTTTCACTCCAGAGTACGGGGGCGACACATTGTCCACAGCGTATGCGCGATCAATGAGCACGAGCTCCCGCGGCGCGATACGAGCAGTCAACTCGCCGACACGCGCCCACAACGGGCGAACGCGTGAACAATGGAAGAAGGCGTGCGCAGACGTCTCCTTGATTCCAAGGTTGCAACGTTCACAATCTGGCAAATCCGCCAGGCCCATTGCGAAACGCTTGTCATTGAGCGACAAGCCATTCCGAGCCAATCGCCAGGTGAGAGAGAACTCAGAGTTGCTGAGCCAATCCGCACCCGGCGCCCAAGACCAATGAGAGCGGTACTCCACTCTCGACATGCCGAGCTTACTGCACAGCTTATCCTTCACGGCACCCTCCACTAATCCCCGATAGAAGATTTTCCTAGGCTGTGAAAGGTCACTGGACCGTGGAATGGCCTGCAAGGCCGCCAGACATTCGAGCAGGAATTTCGGTCGCACCCAAGGCCTGACGGTCAGCCAAAGGGTCGGGGGGGTGATGGTAAGGCAAGGGAACATGTCCCTCACTACCCCCGCAAGCAACCGATCTTCCTCCAACGCGCGCCTGAGAAATGCCAACCTCGAAGCGAGCACGTGGCTCCTCAAGTGTGGCATTCCCAGACCCCCTTGACACGGACGGAGGCAACAGGCTCCTTTGCTGACCATGTGTTTGCGTCCTCTCCACAGGCAGGAGAATAGCAAACGCTCGAGCGCCTTCTCATGATCATCGCAAAGGGGAAGTACTGACAGTCGGTAAAGGATCATGGGAAAGAGGTATGTGTTACACACCTCCGCCAAGCCCTTCACGGAGAGACCCCGTCGACGCCAAATCTTGACCGACGCGCCGACCTTTGCCAGTACTTCTGACCAGTTTTTCTCCAGCTGTAAGTCCGGACCGAACCAAACTCCGAGGATTTTGACCGGCCCGTCCGTCCAGCCGAAGGGCCCCGGGAGGGAAACACCCTTCCAGGCACCTAACCGCAAGCCGGATGACTTGTCGCAGTTAATTCTGGCCCCTGTCACCTTCTCGTACCGTACAAGCGCCTGTTGTACCGCCTCTATGTCCCTGCGGGAGGACACAAAGGTCGTTACGTCATCGGCGTACGCGGAAACCCTGGCTCGAGCTCCACCAGGGACGGCGATTCCACGTAGGACCGGACTGTGCGTCTCGTCCCTTAGCCGGCGAAGTAGCGGCTCCAACGCCAGGACGTAAAGGAGAGACGACAGTGGACAACCCTGTCGGACCGACCTAGACAGCGCGAAAGCGCCCGACAGCTTCCCGTTCACCTGCACCACAGCCTGGGGGGAGCGATACAGGAGGCTAATCCAGCGGCTGAAGTCGGGTTTGAATCCGGCGGCCTGCAGGACAGCAGCCAGGTAGCCATGGTCAATCCTATCAAATGCCTTGGACTGATCCAAATTGATCAGCGCGGCCTCATCGTCGTCTTCTACACCCTCTACGATCGTGCGAATCAAGTGCAGGTTGCTCTGAATTGTTCTCCCCTTCACAGAACAAGTCTGATCCGGTTCCAACAGAGACTCGGCAACTAGCTGCAAGCGATTCGTCAGGATCTTGGCCAGAATCTTTAACTCTGTGTTTAGCAGAGTTATGGGCCTGTAATCGTCTAATTCCCTCCCAACCTTCTTGCCCTTTCTCAACAGCGTGATCACGCCCCTGGTGATCCGACCGGGGATGGACCCCTGCCGAAACCAGTGGTTGAACACGACAGCCAAGATCGGGACAAAAAGGTGCGACATCCTCAAGTACAATTCATAGGGCAAACCATCCAAACCTGGCGACTTGCCTCTGCCGACCTTCTTCAAGGCCACGTAGATTTCGTCCTCCGTAATCTCCCCTTCACAGCTAGCCGCTTCAGCCGGCAAAAGCCGGGGAAAGTCAGCCAAATAGCTGCGAAACTCCTCGTCGCGGAGACCAGGTTCCTTGGTAAAACGGTGTTCGAAATGCTGCCGGAAAGCCTCGCACATGTCGTCAGTGGACCTTAGGAGATGTCCCTCCGGGTCGCGCACCTCTCGAATGTACCGGTCGCCGGCACGGCGAATTTCTTCCTTGCGCAGTTCCGCGCCCATGTTCACAGCTTCGGAAGACATCTTGCTTAACTTATGTCTAATTACCTGACCCATGTAGCGCTCGTTAGTCGGGCGCTGCAGGGCCTCCCTGGCTAAGGCTATCTCTAGGGGATCCCCACCAGCCTCCGCCCGGGCGAAATTAGCTCTAAGTGTCTTTGCCTTCGCAGCCTTATCTAGGTTGAGCCGTTGGCTGTATTGGGTGGCGAAAGACCTAATGCTATCCTTAAGGCTAGCCCACCACTTACTCCCAATGACTCGCCCAATTAATGCCCGCTGAACTACTCTAGTCAGCTGGTCACGAAAGTCCCGCCTGTCCAGTAAGGACTGATTGAACTTCCAGTAACCAGCCATTCTAGGCCTAAATTCTAACGCCACCCGGGCACAAACGAGTTTGTGGTCCGAGTAGCCTAGCCAGTGGAACGTTGGACATTCTAAGAAGTCTATGTCGGCTTCTCTCACTAACATCCTATCCAGGTACGCTGATACCCGGGTAGAAGGCCAACTATGCGTCCACGTCCACATGCTCCCATCCGGATGATCGACCCGGTATCTATCGACGAGACCAAATTCGCCGATCAGATCGACCAGGCTGCGATCACCACTCCACCCGCTAGCGCCCCTCCCTCTATCCCATTTGGGGGTTAGGATGGCATTCCAGTCCCCAACTAAGATTAGCCGTGTTGGATTCACCATGAAGGGCTCCAACAGCCGAAAGAAAGAGACTCGCTCACCTTGAACGTTGGGCGCGTAAACCGCAATCAGCCGGAACGTCTTGCTTTTCACTGCAATATCGGCCACGATGAGCCGGCCCTCGGCACCGACATGGACAAGGTCGATCCTCGCGTCCAGGGTACGCTTGACCAGCAAAGAAACCCCTCTGGCATGCCGGCTCCCGTATGCTGAATAGACGACAAAGTCGTTGGACAGCACACACGAGTCGACTTCGCAAACAAAGTGAGTCTCTTGGATCGCGGCCACATCCACGCCGAAGGACAGGAGGTCACGAAGCAGGCGAGCCGCCTTACCCCGATCCCTCAAGCCCCTCGCATTCAAGCTGGCTATCTTGATAGACATCTAGTAGATCTGAAAAGAGAAAAACACTTAAACACGAGCGCATACCGGGTAGAAATCATTGGGGGAAAGGACCCCGACGGACTGTCCAAGGGAACCAGTTCCTACATCGGACGTAACCCGTCCGTCATGGACAATGCCGCCAACGTCCGTTGGGTATGTTAGTTTTACCACCCTATATAACGAGGGGTGGAGCAAAACTGGGAGTCGGCCTGCACAATTTTTCGCCATTTTGCGTAGTTCAGGAGTACCACTCCTCATCATGACGATGTTGGGATAGAGTTTTTCGGCAGCCTCCACGTGATCCCACACTTTTAGATTGCCCCCTGTAGTCCTGATGAGGGTAATTACCCCCGGGGCGTCGGGGAAGTTGAACGGGTCTTCGGACGACTTGCCGTTGACCTCTTTGAGCTTGAGGAGTGGCTTCAAAAGTGCACGCCTTTGTGCACTCCACTCCCTAGCTACGTCCTTTGAGTCTATTTTCATTAGGGCTTCGCCCCTCGGGAGAGTCTTTTTCTTTCTGGGCTGGGACGTTGTAGGAGAAGGGGTGGGAGTGGGGGAGAGAGTTTTCCTTGGTGTAAGTGGGGTCAGCTTGAAGACCGGGGACTGGGAAAAGGAAAGATGTTTGCTGATTCTTTTGAGGGGGGAAGATGGGAGGCTGCTTGCCTTTTTGGCATAAGTGTCTTTTGGCCTCTCCGGAGACCCGGGTAGCGAGACGGCTGCATGCGTCTTCCTGTCGCTGCTTCTGCTCCTCCGCTGCATCTTGATGCTGTGTTGCTGCTGCTGTTCTTCCTCCTCTCTGTTTCTTTTCAGGGAAGAGGCTCTTGGTTGTGCCGCTGAGCCGACCTCCATCCGCTCCTCCGTCGGGGGTTTTTTGGGTTTCGCCTGCAGGGCGTCCTGCTTGGTTGGCGAGGGTGTCGTCGCCTTCTTCCTGGGAGGAGCTGCCGACTCCTTTGGCTTGGGAGAGGGCGCAGGAGGGGACGCTGGCACTGCTGCTGCTTTGGCGGGTTGCTTTTCCGCCGACGGTTGGCTCTTGGGTTTGGTTCCTCTCTTGCCAACCGTCTTCCATTCTCCCTCCTTTTGCTCCGCCGGGCCGTTTTTTGGTTGTGCCGGTTTTTCCGGCTTTTCTGCTGTAGTAGCGGCGGCGGCGGCGGTCGTCTGCGGAGGTTGGGTCTTGGGTGCCGGATTCTTAGTGGGGCACTCCCTGGCCACGTGGTTGGAGTCTCCGCAGACCCAGCAGAAGGGCTTCCTGCCCTCCACGACGACGTAGATCCTTCTCCCCCTGCAGTTGATGATGTTGGGGATTTTGGCCAACTTTTCGCGAGCGACCGTCGCCTGCAGGGTGAAGTCGCCAGTCAAAAAGCCCTGCTTCGAGGTGAGCGCCTTTACTTCCTCGACCCTGCCGTACTGAGTGAAAAAGACCCCGACATGGTCTGGTGAGATGTCCATGGGCACTCCGTGCAGGGTGATCTTGGATCTGCGCGTGCCCATGTACTCAGTTTCCAGTAGCAGGGTCTTGGTCTGCATGATGGTGCCGGCCAGTTTTCTGGCCTCGTCGGCGGTGCTGAGCAGGACGTCCCACGTGGCGTAGCTGCGCCTAGCCACCATCTTCCCGTTGATTTTGAGGGCTTTGATGGCCTCCTCTATGGCGTCCCTGCTGACTCCGATGAGTTTGTGGCTTTTCAGGTCCTTGGTCAGCAGGGAGAGGATCCTGGGCTCGATCTCGCTCAGCGTTTCGGGTATCGGGAGGATTTCCGATCCCTTCACGTACTCTGCGTACTTGTCCTTGAGGGACTCGTAGTACGCAGCGCCCTTGAGTACTTTCTGGATGGTCCCCTCTTTCCATGCCATGCTGGTGGGTACCGCTGCTGCTGGTTTCTGCTGCACAACTTCCGCCGACGTGGAGGGAACTGGAGATACTGGTGCCGCCGGTAGTGCCGGTAGTCTTGGTAGTCCAGGTAATCCGGGTGCTTCGGGTGCTTCTTGTGCGGGGGGTGTTGGCGTAGCTGGCGGTAAGCGCCAGTCCCCCTCCGTGCCTCCCACCGACGCCATGGTGAGAGGAGTGTTGTTATCCGGCCCATCGGAGGCCATGCCTCCTACGTGGCCTTACACCGGACAACTGCTTCCCGGTGTTTCGCGTTTCGAAAAACACTACTTTTACGCTGGCCCGAGCAATAAACTCGGGCTGGAAAACAGTTGCCCAAGACACAAAGCAATGGCAAATATCACTGCGGAACAAATGCTACGCTTTGAGCTTCTTATTACAAAAAAACAACACAAAATCCCGGGTAGGGGATGGTTGGTACTTATTTATTTTGCCAAAAGTACAAAATTCTGGCACAAGGCCAACAAATGGGAGGGGGAACAAAAACTTGGGTTGGTCTTCCGTAACTATCTTATACCTAGCTAATCAGATTCACGACCCATACATACGTTACAATTTTCTCATTCACCATAAAAATTTGTCCATCAACACTCATACTTATCATACACCAAAATACCGCAGTAACATACCAGGGACCTAAAAACGCCCCAAATGTACATAAAAATTTGTTTATTTACAATATTTACAATAGTGTACAAAAATAAATTTAAAACTTTATTCATGAAATGACATGATGGGGAGGGGTATGAAGAAACAAAAATCCCCAAAACAAAAAACAATTTCAAATGAATATATATACACAATGTTAGTAAGACCCAAACACACCCACATAATTAAAGAGGCCACTGTATTCTGCCTTAAAAGACAAAATCAAGCAGCTCTCTTTCTAAGGGGAATGGAGCAGCAGGGGGCAAAAATAAATTGGACTGGAGAATATATAAGGCTGACCCAGCCGAGAGTGAAAACGGGACAAAATAACAATGGACAATGGGAATCTTGAACTGGATCATAACAAAAGTAATTGAGCCGGGAACAGGCTAGGACAAACACATTCACTCACATTAACTAGGCACAAAAAAGACTTCTTACCTTAACCACGGGAGGGGTTCCAAAGGAATCCACCCCGATGCAACTAGCAGATCTAAAAGAGAAAATCAAGGCTAGCCCCGGTCACGCGAACCAGGCTCGCCGCATATACCCACCTTTCGCTGAACTCTGTCGGGTGCAGCCGTTTTCGTTCAGTTCTAATCTTAATTTTGAGCTGGTGCTCAAAATATCGGATTAGATCCTGATCCGAAAGACGACCGCCCCGCAAGACTTCCTCCAGACGCGTCATCCAAATCACCATTCTAGCCGTGGCCAGTAGCGACAGAAACACCATCCGCTTCACTCCAGAGTACGGGGGCGACACATTGTCCACAGCGTATGCGCGATCAATGAGCACAAGCTCCCGCGGCGCGATACGAGCAGTCAACTCGCCGACACGCGCCCACAACGGGCGAACGCGCGAACAATGGAAGAAGGCGTGCGCAGACGTCTCCTTAATTCCAAGGACGTACCGTTCACAATCTGGCAAATCCGCCAGGCCCATTGCGAAACGCTTGTCATTGAGAGACAAACCATCCCGAGCCAATCGCCAGGTCAGAGAAAACTCAGAGTTGTTGAGCCAATCCGCACCTGGCGCCCAAGACCAATGAGAGCGATACTCCTCTCTCGACATGCCGAGCTTACTCCT